>RWGY01000622.1:0-124319 GCA_007726485.1 Eragrostis curvula
ATCAAGAAGACCAAGAAAAAGCCACAAGACTCAAGCGATGATGAATATGAAGAGCCAAGGGCCAAGTACAAGAAGAAGAAGAAGTTTCTCAAGAAGGACAACCCCAAGGGCAAGGACAAGAAGAAGTCATCACGCAAGGGTTTTGTCGCTCAAGATTGGGTGACTGATGAAGATTCAAGTGAAGAAGATGATGAGAGTGATGATGTCTCTCGCAAGGGCAAGCAAGTTGCCGGTATTGTGCTCACCGACATCACAAGCAATCTACCTCCACCTCCCATGTGCTTGATCGCAAGTGACTTTGATAGTGATGATGAGGAGGATGATAGTTAAAGTGAAGATGAGGAAGAGGAAGAATTTAGAGAGGAGGATAGGCCAACCTATAGGAAGCTATTGAGTGCTCATGATCTGGCCGGCAAGATAATGAAGAAGAAAACAAGCTCATTGCAAGGCTAGAGAAAGAGCATGACGTGGCCGTGTTTTGAGTCGAGCAACTAGAGGAAGAACTCAAGGACCTCACAATTTCTCACAAGATCATTGAAGATGACTATATGAAGCTCAACGAGAAGCATGAGGCACTTGAGGTTGCATATCAAGCTCTTGATCTCGAAAAGTGTAACACTCCCTCTCCTAGCCCATCTCCTTCAAATTCCTCTTACATTACTTGTGATGAGCTAATCCCTCCTCGTGAGCTTGCTACTCTTGATGAGTCTATTTTGAAGGAATATCACAAGCTCAAGTAAGAGAGGGCGATGGTGACGGATGGTTTTGAAAGGCTTGCTCGGGGAAGGACATTGCACAAGGAGATTCTTGGAAGAAATCTACTCAACAATGCAGAGCACAAGGGACTTGGTTCCTACCCCGCCACCATCAACATCATCGGAAATGAAGACACCATTCCATCTTGGGTGATTCCTCTTATGACGGATGACTACTATTGTAAGAAGTGTTGTCAAGATGGACAAACCTACAAGAATTGCCCCATGGTGAGAAATTCCAAGGCTTTGCCCAATGCTAACTTATTCCATGAGAACACCCACTTCAAGCTTTTTAGGGACAAGAAGGGCAAGGTGAAAGCCAAGGCGCTTGGAACACCGGACAAGAAGAGGAAGCTCCCCAAGTGCATTGTTTACCGTGAGCGGCCAATGAAGTACGAGTGGGTCCCCAAGACCGGGACCTAGATGGATGGTGATGGTGGACCGAGTGCCGGGTTGAAGATTCATCAAGGTCCACCACAAGGCATTGAGTGCTTCAACGACATATCTACTCTTCAAGGAGGTAACCTTGTATCATAGTAGAAGTAGTTCTCCTTTCTTGTATTTGTCTTGCATGGTAGCTAGGTGCTCCTTTGTGAACAAGTATTATTGCATCCATGCATGTGTAAATAACTAAAAAGAAAAGAACATAAAAATTAGTTCAAGGTCTAACTTTCTCAAGATAGCCATGAACATGGGGGATGTTTCAGTTGGTGGCTCGTATAGCTCAAGGCAAGGTTTGGTTCATGGTGATTAAGCTTGTGAGAGGTTCAAACATGACCTTGAGTAGGTTTCCTTTATGCAATGTCTTTAAATTTGCTTGCATCTCACATGGCATATTTACTTTTACTTGCATTTGTATGATATGCTTGTTTCATGCATTGCATATAGGAAATCACAAAGGAGCCGTCACGCTATGTGGAAAGTGCTTCATGTTCCATATGATACCACATCCCATCAAAGTGTGATTAAAGGAAAGGATTGGAGCTTCATGCCCATTGAGCATTGCACAATGATCCTCGAGGTTAATTCTACTCGCACGGGTCATTGGCAAGGGCTCATACATACCCCTCCTTTTGGTTTTCTCTCTTTTGGCTTTTATTGGCTTGCATCTTATTTGGTTTTCCTAAATTATTATATGCCTATGTGCAGCCTATATTGGCTTATTTTCAAAGGAGTGGTTCAGAGTTGCCTTTCGAATCCATGCATGGTGTTTATTTGGTTTTTGTGTGAGATGTATGGACAAAGAAAGAATTTCCTTGAAATCAACTTTCTGTTGTGTAGACCGTACCATACGATCTTAGGGACCGTACCATACGGTGTGCTTTTGTCTGTTTCTGAGGCTGGGTGTAGACCGTACCATACGGTGCTGAAGACCGTACCATACGATCTATATTGAACCAGTCAGGGAATAGAAAGGAGACCGTACCATACGGTCCTGAAGATCGTACCGTACGATCTATTTGGCTTATCGAAATTTCTTTTCCCACTCAGCCGTTGATCTCGCCTTGGATCAATCTCGGCCGTCCGTTCGATTTTAACCTAATCTGCAACGGGATTCTCCGAGTTACTGTGCTCTTCCAAAATTCACCGTCGCCATCGCGCTCACGCCGTCGCCTTCGCCTTCCTGTGCACGCGCGCCCTTGTCTGTACGCCATCGACGAGCTGTCGCCGCCGCCGCACAGCAGCACCACCACCACCTCACCTCGTTGGGCCGCCGCCTCAGCACCGACGCACCCGAGCTCCACGCCAAACCCTAGCACCCGCGCACCTGCTTGCTGCCGCCTCCACCGCGCTGCTTCACCGCCGATGACCTTGTGCGGCCTGTGAAGCCCTCCTCTGTCGTTTCCTTCGTGCGCATCATCTCAAGCTACTGCTCACGCATATCAAGGAGGAGCCCGAGCTCGGATTGTCATCGCCACTATCATCTCCTTCCACTCCGGTGAGAAATTCCGGCAACCTCTTGATGTATTCGACGATCAATTGAGTTTCACAGTAGCTTGGGATCGATCCCTAGGGCAATTTGATTCACATTCTATTCATTTCATCGATTTGTGCCCTAATTTCTTAGGTTCTCATACTTGCTAGCTTGAACCAATTGATGTTCATTCAAATTGATGCTAGTATAGGTTGAATTCCACTGCTATATGTCATATTCATCGAAAATTTCTTTGCTTTGTATGACATATAAGCTCCAGTGTTACTTGTTGTGCTTAATTCCATCTTTTGCGCATAACACTAATGTTAATTCCTCAATTAGTGTCACATTGATTTAATTGCCTTACTTATATGTGCACTAGTTGATCTCCACTCATAGTCAACAATGCCGTTGTTCACTTTGATTATTTTGTCGGCATTGTGTCCTTCACCTCTACGCTAGGACTTCATCTAGACTTTCGCGCTTACCTACGATTCATGCTTGTAGATCATAGTAGGTTATGCTAAAATCTCATATACCCTGTCTTATTCCTATCATGCAGTGGCAGTTGGATAGTGGGTCAGTGCAGAGACAGTTGACAGCAGTACAGAGACAGTGGACGGATTTTGGGCCAAGCCCTTAATCCTATCTTGCAGCAGAGTCAGCTGGACGGGTTGGTGAGCCAAGCTCACTCGCCCTATCTTGTCAGTGCCAAAGACAGCTTGCAGAGGTCAGTTTGACAGCAGCTATGGCAGGTGACAAGGGGAAGAGTAAGGCGCCAGATCCACCTCCGAAGAGAAAGAAGCAGAAGACTGGGGATGCAGAGTGGCAGCACTCAGAGCAGCAGAGGTTGACTTGTGCGCTGACAGAGGCCCTGGACTCCATATTGGGTCCTCTGCTTCAGAGGGACAGGGGGAGCAGCAGTAACCTCGCAGGTCAGGGAGGCAGAGGACACCAGTTGTACCTCTCGGGACTGAGCCTCAGAGCTCACAGCGTACTCCGGTCTCTCATAAGAGAGCTCCATCGAGGACTGCGACACAGAGGGCACGACCTGCACCTCAGCAGCAGGGGCAGCAGGAGAGCTCCTCTAGTGCAAATGAGGAGGAGCCCAGAGTTACAGAGGCAGACAGACAGAGGATGAGACAGCTCTATGGAGCTCTGGACAGACATGCTACTCTACAGTCCATCCTCAGTACTGATGTACTGAAGCTGCCTGGTCCCACCCTCAAGAAGTTCAGGAGGGTGGCCGAGGAGACTTGGGTACCTGCCAGGAGAGACCCAGCTGCAGGAGGACGCTTCTGGACACAGCTGCAGCAGAGGATAGCTGATGGTCTCAGGAGGAGGATGCAGACTAGAGGGGTTGACAGCTTGATTATCACTCACCAGTACTGCACCACTCAGGCAGCTACCAGGGCAGCTGGTACTTCGTTTGACAGACACCTCTTTCATCACAGGACTTGAGGAGATGTTGACTCAGCCCATGAGGTTCTCTGATGACACAGTCATAGTGTTCTACTCCTCACTGTGAATTGCCCCCGACCGCTCAGCTATATGGTTCATGTTCAGAGGGCAGCCCTACAGAGCCACGAGGGAGAACCTCGTCGAGGTGCTTGAGACAGTCCAGTATGAGACTAGGGTGTTTGAGCTGGCACACAGAGGATTGGACCCTCCCCGCAGACCTCTAGGGGGAGTGATTCCTAGTGATGAGGACATGAGCATTGCCTTCCCTCCTCCTTACCCTGAGAACTAGAACCGGGACCCCACACGTCTGACTCACGAGGCTCGAGTACTGCGGAGTGTCTTGAGCAGGACACTTGTTCCCAGGGGAGGATACAAGGACAAGTTCGCTGTGCTATCTCAGTGGATGGTGATGATGATACTCAGGCATAGGCCGTTTGACTTGGCGGACTTGATCCTTTGTCAGATAGAGGACATTATTGCTGAGAGAGTTGGAGCTCGCCGACTGGCCTTTGGTCCTTTGATTTGCTACATCATCAGGAGGCTCGGCTTTATGACTCAGGAGGAGTATGATGCACTGCCTAGGGTTATCTCTGAGTATAACCCTCTCCCCAGCACTGATAGACGTGTGGTTGCTAGAGTTGCAGCAGCATCTCAAGGGAGCTCCTCACAGGCAGCTGGTGAGACAGAGACTGATGCTCACCCCATAGACTCAGACATACCGATGGCAGAGCCGATACACAGTCAGTCTTTGGGAGAGGAGGAGACACCGGGATTGAGGACTGCACCATCAGCCTCAGTTACAGCCCCAGCACAGACAGATGCAGCAGTCTTGGCACAGCTTGCAGAGATCAGGGCTGAGCTGGCAGAGCAGAGGGAGCAGAGGGCCAGAGACAGGAGAGTCAAGGACAGTATGATGTTTACACAGCAGAATTTATCTCAGGGGTTCTCTATTCTGACTGCTGGTTATGATGCATTCACTCAGACACTGAGGCATCTGGAACAGGCTATACCTGGACTTCCATCGTTTCCACTTATCACGCTGCCGACAGCTATACCTCCACAGGCTGCACTCTTTCAGCAGTATCAGCAGCAGCTCTCCCAGATGACACAGGCAGGCCCATCCTCACAGCCCCAGCAGCTTTACAGCACCCTTCTCACCTCAGGGTTTACCTACAGCAAGACCGTCAAGTTCTACTATGGCTAGTTTGGCAGGAGAGGCAGGACCTTCTCACCAGTTTGGGTACTCTCCAGGGTATTCGATGAGTCCCTCAGCACTGCTTGCTTCCGCTGCTCCGAGCTTCACTCCTAGACCTCAGGGTAGTCCACTTGGATTCTCACCCATGCCAGCACGCTTACTCTTCTTTAATGAGGCAGCTTCTTCACCTGCAGTGACCACAGCTCAGCAGGTTACCTCGGCACCTTCTTCCAGTGTGGTTCCTCCTCCAGTCACTACTGAGGCAGTGACCACCACTGTAGAGGCCATCACTACTGCTGCTCCAGATACCGAGACGTCCTCTCCTCCTCCAGAGGTTACGTATTTGAATGTATTTGAGGATATGATGAGGTTGGAGCAGAGGCTACTGCAGCTAGGGTTGCCAGTGGGAAGAAGACGGTAGCTCTTGGTAGTGCTTCCTGGACAGAGAGTGGATCTGGTTCTCTCTCTCGGTCTCATACTCCCTCCGTGCACACAGCTTCAGAGTCAGAGTTCAAGGAGCGAGTCACTGAGCTTGAGCAGGTCCATCAGACAGTCACCCCTGAGTATGCTCTCGAGAGACAGATTGTGGCACATGGTCGTCGACCTCAGTCTCCAGGGATGCCCAGATCTTGGACTTGGACAGCACCAGTAGCACCCTCACAGCAGGACAGCACAGCAGCTTCAGTGGCAGGCTCCACTCCAGCGGGAGATAGTTCTTCAGCTCCAGAGGCCACTGCACCACCTCCAGACTCCAATGCGTAGGATAGTATATCCGTCCTCGATGATCTTTTTGGTACTTGGTGCCAAAGGGGGAGAGAATGTCCAGGGGAGTTGGGAGTGGGTCTTGATCGAGAGTGCTTGTATCTAGGGGGAACTCTTGAGTCTTTTGATGCTGTTTTGTATATTCTTTTGGATATTCATGGTTTTCGATGAGCTTGGAGTTCTTTTGCCTTGTTTTAGCTCATCGGAAATGCACTTGGTTTCATTTACATACACTGTTCCTGTATTATATATCTATTTGATGCCTGTGATGTATGTGTCGGTTCCTTGTGTATGTATCTTGGTCTTGTGATGGTTTGTGGACTAACTTTCTTTTGCAGGAATTATCTTTTTTTTTAAGCGAAACAGGAGGGGATTCCCCTACTGTGTTTTTATTAATTAGTTGTCAGTTTTTATGTACATGGTCAGTGAAAAAGAAAAATTACAAGGATGCTAGCCAGGCTGTCATGGCATCGTGACGTCGCTGACTAGCTCAATAGTACATGAGAGTAAAGATCTCTTTGAAGTCCTTCTTCCATTTTGGAAAGCTAATGGCTGCTCCATTGAAGATAGTATCATTTCGCTGTATCCAGATCGCCCAAGATGCTATCATTACCACTTCCATGAAGCAATCATATGCAAAGTGCTGCTTCTGCTCCTGTACCATTTCTACCAATGGCAGCGCAAGATCCCAAATGATTTGTATTGAGGCCCAACAAAGCTGAGAGAAGGAGCAGCCAAAGAAAAGATGGTGGACAGTTTCCTCAATGCCATTGCCACATAAGACACAGTGAACTGAGGGGACTGCAAACCTCTTGCGCCGCAGCAAATTTCTTGTGTTGAGTCAATCATTCAGTAAGAGCCAAAAGAAGACTTTATGTTTTCCTTGGCAACATGACTTCCATAACCACTGAAAGGGGGCTGCAGCTGTCATATGACCAATGATTTGAAGGTATGCATTCTTGGATGAGTAGGTACCTGATCCCCAAATATAAACCCACTTATCATCTTCATTAGCATCACGGTTCCATTCGCCAAGAGTTTCCACTAACTCAGCCAACTGATGAGAGGCAATGGGTGAGAGTGGCAGATGAAAGAGCCGCTCATAATCTGGTAGTAGGCCCAAAAACTTGTTGACACTAATATTAGGCTCTCTAGCAAAAGAGTGGAGCTCAGGATATAAAAGTTTCAGAGTGCCAAAGTCCCATACGTCATTCCAAAGCATCGTTGTATCCCCCTGTCCAACTATCACCTTTGCCATTCCCCTGTATGTGTCAAATAATCTGCAAAGAGCTCGCCACCAGAAAGAGCCCCTAGGAACACGCGCTTGAGGAGCAATTGGAGCAGAGTAGAAGGCTCTCCATGTCAAATTGACCCATGGAACATCCACCTTATTCAAGAATTTGTGAATGTGCTTCAAGAGCAGAGCTTTATTTTGTGCAGCTATATTAACAATTCCAAGACCACCCTGCTCCTTTGGCCTAATGCATTTTTTCCATGCCGCCAAACAGTTGCCCTTCTTATGTATATCAGAACCTCTCCATAAACAACGACGCTTATATTTGTCAATCTCCTCCACCACTTCACCTGGGAATTTAATAATACACATGACATACGTAGGCAAAGCCGTGAGAACTAAGTTGTTGAGTGTAAGACGATCAGCATAATTGGTGAAAGGGGAGATGCCCATGAGCCTTTTCTCAATTCTACTGATGATTGGTAAAAAGTCGGTCACTACAGGCTTGGTGGTTCCAAGGGGAAGCCCAAGATAGGTGAATTGCATTGCAGCCACTTGACACCCAAGAGTTGCAGCCAGGTGTGAAGCCTTCTCATCAGATAGATTTATTGGCACCAGAAAAGATTTGCCAAAGTTCACCCGTAAACCAGTAGACGATGCAAAAGTTTCAAATAGACACTTGAGAAAGAAAAGTTGTCTTCCATCTGTTGGCATGATTATCAAAGTGTCATCGGCATATTGGACGATGGGATAGTCCTGTCCATATGAACTGTCCAACGGTAGAGATATAAGGCCCTTTGCGTAAGCATCATTAACTAAAGATTGTAATAAGTCTGCTGCCAACACAAATAGAAGTGGTGACAATGGGTCACCCTGCCGTACTCCTCGTCTGCAATGTATGGTTTTACCTGGCACTCCATTTAGGAGAACCTGTGAAGTACCCGAAGAGAGGATGGCTGAAACCCATGAAAGCCATTTCGCCGAGAATCCTTTGTGTTGCAGCAGGCTAAGAATCACATGATGTTCCACCTTGTCAAAAGCCTTCTCAAAATCAAGCTTCAAAATGACAATTTCCTTCCTCGAAGTATGACATAAATATAGGTATTGGAATGCCCAAGAAAGACAGTCTTGTATGGTCCGGGTCGTAATAAACCCATACTGATTCTAATGAATGAGAGAGCATATAACAGATTGCAGCTGATTATCCATAGCCTTAGTGATGAGCTTGATAGGACACCCAAGGAGTGAAATTGGTCTGTAGTCGTTCACAGTCTCCGGAGATGAAACTTTTGGCACCAAGGTAATATAGGATGAGTTGATACTGCACACATCAAGATCACCGTGGTTGAAAGCTTCAAAGAGATTATAGAAATCTTGCTTTATTATATTCCAACATTTCTTAATGAAGTGCCCATTGAAACCGTCGGGACCAGGGGCCTTATCTTCAGGCATTTCTTTTACAAGTTTGTCAATGGCTTCCCTAGTAAAAGAGGCATCCATGTCAGGAAGTTGAACAGGGTGAATGAGAGTTGCTAGATCAAAAGCCATGTCCAAGCAATCAGTCTGACCCAGACTGTCTTTATATGTACCCCATAAAACAGCAGCTTTGTGATCATGTTCAATAGCAACAGAGCCATCATTCAACCTGAGTTGTGATATGTAATTTCGTCGATATTTCTGTGTGGCTACAGCCATGAAAAGCTTAGTGTTTTCTCCTCCAAAACGAACCCACCTTATGGTGGCCCGTTGCTTCCAATAAATTCGTTTAGCTTCCAACAAATCTAGCAGGTGCTGCTTTAAATTCTTTCTCAGATTCCTTTCAATGATAGAGAGAGGGCGTTGCTCTTCCAAGCCATCCAGCATGGCTAGGACCCAGCTACTATTATTTATCAACTTGTTTAGCTTTGATAACTCTCGGCTCCAAGATTTTAGCCCTCATCTAAGTGTCTTGAATTTGGCCGAAATAAGACAAGCCATATTTTCCCTGAAACAATGAAGTGACCAATACTGCTCAACTGTTGGAAGAAAATCAGTGAACGTGGTCCAGTAATTCTCAAAGCGAAACAAAACTGCCTTTGGGATATTTGTCTCCATCTGAACAACACACGGCACATGATCTGAAGTTAATCTTGAGAGAGCAAAAGCCAAAGTTTTAGGGAAAGTGGTAGTCCAGTTAGAGCTAGAGAAAATCCAATCTAGCTTCTCGAGAAGTGCATCACTCTGCATATTACTCCACGTAAAAGACCGACCCTTGAGAGGAATTTCCACTAAGTCCAAGTGATTGATGACATCATTGAAAAGCAGCATATTTTGTGAATTGCCTCCCGGCCTATTCCTGTTATCTGGCCCTCTCATGAGATTAAAGTCACCCATGACTAACCAGAGATCAAAATGTGTGGCATCATAATTGTATAACCAAGTCTGTCCAGATTGATTAGAGACAAGTTTCACAGTAAGAGCAAACCTATGTGAGTCCACCACCGACCCCTTAAAAAGGTTACCATTCCATGCCGTGAGTAAACCACCTGAGGCACCATCAGAGGGCACAAAAGCAAACTGATCATATCTTCTAGGACAGAACTTTCTGAGCGAGGGCAAATCGAAGAGGGGCCGCTTTGTTTCCTGAATACAGAGAGCAACACAACTACTCTCATCAATTTTATTTCTGAAATCATTCCATTTCCTCGAATCATTTGTACCTCTAACATTCCATGACAGCACTCTCCAGCTTCTGTTCGTGCTATCCATTAAAAAACCAATCTAAAATGCAACATGATTCCGGGGGGCACAAACCCAAACATCCCAGATAGTCCAGCGCACAAGGATCAAGAGAGATGACAAATTGTATAGGAGCCCAACACCATAACATTAACATGAAAGAGTAAGGGGTCTGGCAGTTAGCATACATGCACCATCTGGTTACCATAGCAACAGGTAGCTCCATAAACATGCTCAAAAGATCAGATAGCTCATCCACATAGTGCTCATGCACACAAATATTCAGAAGGGGCTGTTCTAGCATTCAGCCCATATAAACCATCACATCCATAGCAATCAGCAGATCACAACACATATGCAGAGGATGAAAAAGGCCACAGATATGAGCATGTCACACCCAAAAATTTCCTATTTTGGGTGTGAACCGCTTTTCAACCTTAAATGCCAATTTTCTTGATATTTCAAAAGGATTCTTTAAATTTTGTTTAAAGTGAATTTATTTTTGTCTTAAAAAATGTTTGCATCATGTGATTTATTTTATTAATTCAAAGATCTATTTAAAAAATGGCTTGATTATAAAATGTTTAAATAGGAAATTTTAGTTCGTCTCGAAACTTTCAAAATGCTTGATTTAATCTTTCTGTGTTTGTTTGAAAATGTTTTGTATCATTTTGTTATTTTATAAAACCGGAGATTTTATTTTGAAAATAAAATATAACCATGCCCCTCTACTAAATGGAATCCACTTAATTCTGGCCTTAATCCTTTTTCCTCCTCTCTCACACGTCAGAACTACCAGGCCACCTCAGCTTTGACAAAGTCCACGTCAAACCCAGCCCAAACAAACATGATCGATCCTTTCCTCTTCCCTTGCCGCTGGTTCTTCGTTCTCCATGGCAGAAGGCCTCAAGCTCACCCTAATCAGTCTTTAACCAACGCTAATAACGCCCACAAATAATGCAAATCGTCTGCCCACCCAAACCTCCATCAATTACCATCAAACAGAAATGAAACTGCTGCCGTATTGGTCATTACCCGAGCTCCTCTCATTGCTGGCCGATTCTCCTCTCCCCTGTCCTCTCCTCTCCCTCCCATGGCCTATAAAATCAAGCCTAGACTCCCCTGTATATGGCTGATGATCTCCACTTCCTCCTCCATCCAATCCCGAGCTCTGCAGGTCTTGTTTCCCCACGGCCTTCTCTGCTGCCAGCCTTGTCCAGCCATGGCGCCTCCTTGTTGGCATGGACGTTCCCGATGATTCAACCATCGAATTGCCACCAAATTTCACCAGGTGATGCTACTCTTTGTCCTGTATGTCATATCCGAAGATCAGGTCCAGTGAAGCTCAGATGCGTCCGGAATCCAATTCGCCATCCCCGCTGATCTTTGTCTCTGTTCACGTCCAGCTGCGGCGTCCTCTGTTGGCATCAACGTTCCGGGCGATTCATCCAGTGAAATTCCTCCAAATCTTACCAGCAGGTGCGCCCTGTCGTCCTCTACAACATATTCAAATATCGTGGCCAGCGCTGTTGCGATTCAACCAGGATCTTGTCCGCAACAACCACTGCTTCCTGTTCTTGGCGTGTCCAGCGCGCGCATTGGTAATTGCCATCTTATTCTTCTCGATCTAGAAGATGTTTTGATGCACTTCCCATACCATATTGTGTCCCATCAATCCTGTTTTGTGATCACAGGAGCCCTTGCTGCGATCTACATCAGTGCTTCCAGGAACGTGATCAAAACATCTCGCCGTTGCACGGCTCTGCTATGTTCCAGGCGACTACAAGTTCGCGTCCCCGTTCCTGCTACTCGATCCAACCAAATGCAGTGATTTTCCACCAGAATATCTTCCTCGTCGTCTCCAACATACCCAAGAAACAGCTCTTCAAGAAGACCACCGTGGACGGCAAATTTAAGGTCGCCATGGCCTACATTTCAAGTCTGCGCGCGCCCAACGCGGAGAGCTGTCATGTTGTCTATGTTCTGGTCATTATATTGCCTTGTTTCATACATGCTCCATGCCATATTGTGTCCCGTGACGTCTTCTGTTTGTACACAGGAGGATTCGCTGAGATCTTTCTTGGTGTCATCAGGAATGCTATTTTCCCTTGCAACTGTCGCAGTGCATCCATTCTGAGTTTAAATGCTTCGATATACAATTCCAGTGAGCTTCTGTCCAAAACTTCTTGCCACAGTCGTGTTTCCAGAAATACAGCACATTTCCAATTAAGTATACTCTGTTATTGTACAACAAATCAGCGGGAACTTGCAGGTCTTCTTCATGCTGTCTGTGCGCGGCCACCAGCTCGCACTGGTGTTCCCGCTGTTCCGTCCAACCAAACGCCGCGATTATTCACATGCATGTCCCTCTCATCGTCTCCAACGTCCCCATGAAACAGTTCTGCAGGAAGATCATCGTAGACGGCGAATTTGAGTTCGCCGTGGCCACTGTCGCATGCTTGCTCGTATCCAGGGCGCGCGACTCCAACTCTTTTGTTGTTATGGTCAATTCCTTTCCTTATATGATGCAATGACCATGTATAATTGTGTTCCAGAGAAGATCCTTGATATCTATCCCGAAGCACCCAGGAACACGCTCAGCGTATGAACTGTTGCTTAGGTTCCTCATCAAGATCGACCCTATGAATCTCCCTGTAAGGTGAGCTCATGTCCAAGTCTTCATGTCCATATCATGTCCCATATCCTAATGCCTATTCCTGTACAAACACTTCATCAAAGCATGCAGCAAAACATCGGGAACATGCTTTGTCTTGTTCATGTTGTTTCTACATAGTCGTGCTAAAACCAGCCAAGTGCACTGTAGACTTTAATGTTATCCGAACTGCAGTTCTTTCAGCCTTCTATATCATGCACATACACCTCTGCAATTCAGTTTTATCTCAGTTTAATCGTCAACCTTTGTTTAATCATATCATTTCATCTGTAAGTCCGAATTGAGTGATTCTTGCGCCCAAATTCTTGTTACAACCTAACCTATCAAACCATAGCCCTTGTTGAGCCATTTTCGTACTGTTTTTCCCCTGCATATTGTTTATTTATTGTATGCTTGTTTTCATGTTTGCGCGAATAGGGTAATACGCACTCGGGAATCGCATGAAGATCATGAAGACCAAGAATTACAATCACTGAGCAACAATACTGACAAAGAGGCAAGTGTCCTATTTTATACCTATTTTATAAATGTTTTGTTTGCAAACCTGCATGCTTGAGTCAAAATGCTATCGAACCTATATGTAGGATTTACTAGAATTGTCATATCATATCCTTGTTGCCTTAGTTTCCTGTACTTGTTTATGGGTAGTATGAATGCTTAGCCTTGCTCTGTGTCGGGTTGGGAAAGATTTAATATGACTAATTGTACTTCTATCACATGAGGGTTTAATGGTAATCTTTAGCAACATGATTGGAGCTAGAGATTTGGGTGATTGTGATTTGGGAGCTGTGTTGGGGTTACCGGCAGCTCGGGGACTGTGCAGGGGTTACCGGCAGTCCCTTGGTTTTGTTGATCACCTAAATCTAAGGACCAGTTCGTGGAGCGACCACCCATGAAAACCGTACAGCCACGAGTCCAAGAATGGGCGCGGCTTGGCGTATTACATTGTGGAGACCAGTTTTGTGCGTGCCAAACGGCGGTGCGAGGAAGGCGGGTATGCTGGAATCGTCGGGAGAGAGATGTGTGGGGACAGGAGAGTTACTCCTCGGAACCATCTGGCACAAGAGGGGGCCTCTAGGGGTCAAGAGTATACTTCCCCTATCGGTGGAACCTTAGTGGGCATGTACAAGCTGGATGAAGCTTTGGAAAAGCCTTGTTGTGATCTCCTGGCCGCATACCTAAGGAAGTGTGCATGTGTTTGGCCGGCATGGCATAAAGGAGACTTTAGTCCACCTGGCAACTGGGGACGGAATCACAACTCGTGGGGAAATGTGTACAACCTCTGCAGAGTGAAAACTGTCATGACAGCCGTGCTCACGGTCAAGAGCGGCTGTTGGCGTCTCTTACGGTCACGCAGAAAATACGCGACCGCGAGAGACGCCGGGGGTTATGGTTTGAGTCACTTGCACTATTAACCAAATAATCCACGTCTAGTAACAAGTACTAGATATGTATTATAAGGTTTATCATGTTAATTGAATATCCGCAAGCGGACGGATAACCCGTTGTAGCATTTCACCCGAGAGTATTCCAAGGGTATCGTATTTATATTTTCCCAAGGGAAGACATGGTTGACAAGAGTACTTATGTTCATGGTGTTACAAATGATAGATAATATAACCACATTCCAAAACAGGGGTAAGGTTCAATAGTTGAGGATAGTGTGACACACACAAAGGTATCCCACTCTCTCTAATAAAAGGCGAGAGACAATTCTAAGCAATGCTAAGTTAGACTAGTGAGCTACTACTCCTAAAGTACAACATTCATAGAGCGTGCAAGGCCTCTACCTATCATCTAAGATCATGCAAGCGCAAGCAAGCGTCTTATGTCTAGGCAACTTCGGGAGGTCCGGCATACGCAGGGTCTGCCCCGCGACTCCGGCGCATTTACATACTCCTATGCCGTGCCCGAACGTGGAGGGTTCCTTTGGATGGACAGGGCTGTCACTTCCTGCCACCTACCTCTACAAACCGTGGGACACGCACATAGTCAAGGGTGGAGAGACAACCCCAGCACCATGCCGGCGTCACTAACCACAACTCTAGATCCCTCGAGGCACCCCCAACCCTTCGGATCGACGGGGTGATAAATCTAGAGCACCTTTGCAGGACAGAGAGCCCGATGCCAAAACATAAGAACAACTAGCCTAACTAGCATGAATTAAACAAAAGGATCAAAGCAAGCACTAAGTTATGCATAAGCGTTCGTTGCTCAAGAACGAGCGACGAACGACGATCAATTAAGTACGTGCAAGAATAATCGATAATCAAGCATGAACGAACAAGGAACGCTCGATGTATGTTTACTAGCGATCATCGATGAACGATGAACGAACGATGAACAAACATGAACGAGCGATGAACAAACATGAACGAACGATGAACATTCATGCAGGATCATGATCAAACTACTAAGCACATAACAACTATACGAATTTATGTATTCCATTAGACGAAGAACAAGTCTTACAAAGAGAGGATACAGGAGCTATACCCAATTCTCCACAAGACCTTGGGAGCAATGAGGCAGCCCACTACTCAGTCTAGCACTACCTAGAAGAGTCTCTAGCTCTAGTGTGAGGAGAGGAGGGAATGATCCTTGTGTTGTGGTGTGTCCTCCAGGAGGGGGCGTACCCCTTTATTTATAGTCTTGAAGGTCGGTTTCTGGAGGCGGTTCCTGAGGTCGGTGGCATTTAATGCAGGGGGAACCGACCTCCAGAGGTCGGTTACAAACCGCCATAAAAAGATGGGCCCAGGGGGCCACCCTGCCAGGTCGGCCGACCTGGCCAAGGGGGGTCGGCCGACCTGTGCCTGGCCCCACCTGGGCTGGGCTTTGGCAGGTGGCTCCCCCTCTGGGTCTTCTTCTCTGGTCCAGGTGCATTAGGCCTTGGTTGTGTTGGACTTTGACGATATTTGGCCTTTTGCCTTGGAGTTGTATTCCCGCGGCGAACGTCGAGTTTGTAAAAGTGTTGTTTCGTCGCCTTGGGGCATGGTTTCACCTGGATTTCTCCCTTATTCCACCTGCACACTAAAATCTAGAGGTACATGTGGAAATAGATTATTTCTAAATAAAATGCGTGTAAGAAATGTCCAATCCTTCTTATTTATTGAGCTAGTTGACGGTTGAAATTGGTCCGTAGCGACCGTCAACAACTCCCCCAAGCTTACCCCTTGCTCGTCCCGAGCAAGAAGTATGACTTTAGGTTGTTGATCAGGAGTTGCTACAATGCCTACTTCTCAAAGGTACCAAGTTTATAACAGAGATACTCATCCTTGAGTTGAATAAGTTGGCCATGGTAACTCACCCTTTTCCCTTAATCCTTATGGGGCTTTTGCTTTATACTTTACCTTGGGCGGTTGAGAGAGAGAATGGTGTATGGAGCATTTATTTTCTCATCCCTTGTCTTGCTTTTATTCTCCGGAGGTTTTCAAAAAGATTTTCAAGAATAAAATCAAGTTCCTCTAGTGATACTCTCGAGTCGCTCAAGTGGTGTTTTTATCCCTTACCAAGGCATGTGTGTTGCCTCATCCTATATCTAATAAGCCTTTGTGGAGCTCAAGGTAGGATATGTAAAGAGGCATACTTGCATTCATATTTTGCAAAACCAAAAGAGTGGATCCACGGAGATAGCAAGCCATACAATCGTAGATCAAGATGTGCAAGTGTGTATATGTGGATGGTGGTGTATGTGACTACTCCTCTTTTTGTTCACCTCTCTTTATTTTGTATTTTGGGCATGGCTATCTTTTCTTCTTTCTTTTTCCATGCTCAAAATGAGAGCAGATTTTGTCTCTTTCTTTTCATCATGCTCATCTTTTATTTTCTTACTTTCTTTTGCATAGCCATGCCTACTTTTGATATTTCAAGAGAGGTGATATATGATGAGGAGCGTATTTATTTTGGTGGATGGCATGACATGGTTGCTAACTTCCGGAGTAGAAGTATAGCATATGAGGTGGAATGTGTACGTGATCTTGATCATGAGAGTATGGAGAGCATCTCACTAGGGTCGCACAATTTTGATAAAGCTCAACGAAATGGCAAGCAGCATATGTGTAAGGTTTTACATGAAGTACTACATATGGCTTTGGTATGAAATTAACATCACTGAGGAACTTATAAATTTTTATGATTTTCGAAAACAAAAGCTCCGGAGTTTTCAAGCTTAACTTGGAACAAGATTGAGTAGCTCTTTTTACCATATCATCTCTCACAACAACTTAGGTTCAGCGCAAACGTATGCAACCCACAAGTTTCAGGTTCTAAGCGAGTTTTATTTAGCCAACAAACTCAAAACTAGGAGAGTACTAAGTTATGAACTAGGCACAAGAGAGAGATAAAGCAGAGCAACTATTCATCATCTCAACATAGAAAGACTAGGAACATTTTTACAGCGCATAAAGAGACTACACTACTTATTTTTGTTCTTTTTAGTTTTGTCATTTTTATTTTGTTATTCATATGAGGAGCAAGAACAAGCAAAAACAAAGAGAGAAAAAATAAAAGGATACAAGTTGCAATACATGATACCTTAGTGGGGAGTATAGCGCCTCCCCCAAGCTTGTTCTTGCTCATGGGTTTGGTGGATTGAACCCCATGTGGCGAAAGTAAGCCGAAAGATCGGCTTGTCCCCGCTCCATCATGTTGGTGAGGTTGGTGAGCTGGGTGTCGGTGCGCTCTTGCCACTGATGGGTTTGCAGGATGTGTTGGTTGAGCGTGTAGTCGATGTTTCCTGCCGTGGTCTCGAGCCTTCCCATTTGCTCGGAGAGGTTGTTCATCGCTTGCTCAAGGTGGAAACCTTGAGTCGCACCAGAGTCGGAGGAGTGTTCCTCCCATTGTTGTTGCGGAGTGAACATCCTTGGGTCATGCCCCGAGGTTTGCCACGCCGAGCCCCCGGCCATGTGCGGTGGCGGGGCTGAGTACGCACCGGGAAAATACCCGGTGTGACCATACCCCGGGCCGCCATGAGCCATGGGCTGCGGTGTGGGTGCTTCGGAACTTGATGGCTGCTCCGACCTGCGCGTCCTCCTGCGAGAAGAAATACTCCTGCGCGCACTCTCCATTTCTTGGAGCTCAATGGTTAGATTTTTGCAAGTATACAAGCGAAGATCCGGGTTAGGTAACCGAAACTCGTTTGTATACCCGACAAAATAAAATATGAGGGAATCATTTGGACCATGCTTAAGTGTATGACCACGAATAAGATAATCCTCGTTTATGAGTATGCGGGGTGTAGAAATATATTCAACATTAGCATCATGCAAGGCACCCACTCCCGCAGCAATACGTGTAATTAACGAGGTGCATTCAATTGGTCCCATCATCCCAAAATTTTCTAACCAATGATGAATCAAGTATTGGACAGGAGAAATCTTAATCTTTTCAACCATAGCATAAAGAATTTTCATATCATCTTTGCGCACAATTCTAATATCACTTCTAGGAAAAAGAGTGATGCCAATCCACATGTGCAAGAAACGCAAAGTAGGGTGATGGATGTGATTAGTTCTAGGCTGCACACATGTTGAAAAACCCGTAATCCTTTCCCAAAATGCAAGCTTTGAAAATTCAGGAAGGGCATTATCAACATCAACATTGCAGTGAGAATTAAAGCCGAGAAGTATGCTAAGATCTTTCCATTTCAAACGATATTCTTCCCGGAAAAACCGAAAAGTAATACCCTCATCTACCTCTCGTAGGGTGCATAAAAACTGAAGTGTAAGCAAGCGGGAACCCGGCTCATCTACACTAGCAAAATATTTCCACCCTATGGTCTTAAAAACTCGAGCAAATTCAGCATCCATACCAGTCTTTTGCAGCAGCCCTGTGTCAAATGCTCGCGTAGGAGCAAAGATACGGTTTTGAAGAAGCGCGTAGGCGTTCGTCTCGTACTCGCCCACCAAGTCGAGGTCGGTGTCGACGAGGAGACGATGCTCGATGTTGCCCTCTTGCTCTTCTTCCTCGGCTTCATGTGGTGGACTTGGCGGTGGCTCGACTGCGGGGCGCGTGCGAGTGCTTCGGCATGAAGAGCTTGGACTTGATTTTGAACTTAGGAACCTCTTCAACGCTCCATACAGTTTCTTGGCACCGGTCATGGCTGCACACAAGGAGAGCAAGAACACAAGAACAATAGCTCCGAACGGGTTATGTTAGAAAAAATCCAATCGGCGAAACCGTCGGTTGTTCTTGTGAGCAAGAAAATCGCAACTCGGGAAAAGCAAAAACAAAACACAAACTGAGAAAACAAAAAGGAGAGAAAATCCTTTTGCAGAACTTTGAGGCAAGCACAAAGTGAGAGTAATGAGGGAGCTTTGAGAGCAAGAGAATGAAGTGAATAAGGAGTGAAATGAGTGTGTGTGAGGGGGAGAGAGCTCCTGGCCGGTCACTCCAATTTATAGCACGAAATGTAGCCGTTTTTGAACGTTGGAGGGGGCAGGTGACCGTTGGGAAAAAACAGGGGGGCAGCAACGGCTACCCCAGGTCGGCCGACCTGTCCTGGTGGGGTCGGCCGACCCCCTGCTGGGCCCACTTGTCCCCCCTCTTGACCCACAGCCTCCAACGGTCATATAGTTCATGACCTTGGATGCTATGTCCAGTGAATCCTCGAAAACATTGCTCAGAAAGATTTCCAAATAGAATCATGCCTCAAAATTCAAATGGTTTTCGGAAAATTTTGAAACTAGAAGAGAAAAATGTTGGAAAATTTCCAATATGTGGAAAAACTTATTGTAGTGGTACAGAGGTAATCCAAAACCTTGCACAAAAGAGTGGAAAAGTTTTGAAGAACCAAGTATTTTTTTGGAAAATTGATTTTTGTATGCATGGCGAGATGAAAGCGAATATGCTGGCGAAAAAAATTCAAACGATTGAAATAAAAAAATTTCTTGTGGTGAAATAAAATATGCAAGGTGATTTTGAAGTTTTTAAATGCAAGTGGTGGGTTTGAAAAGGAAAATCCAAAAGGAATCAAAAGAAATGATAATGCCGATTAGCCTGTTGGCCAGGGCTTCGCCGTTTTAAGTCTGGCGAGCAAGGACTTCTCCATTGGTTTCATTCTTGAGGTGCCGGCCCTGTCCTTGGAGATGAGGATGGCTGCACCTTCTTTACTTGCCACACTTGTTTGATCTTGGGCTGTGTAGGTGGCTTTTGAAGGGCTGATTTCTTGACCCATAATCCTGGTCGTGGTGTTGCAGGCTTCTTGGGTTGGTACCATGACGGGTTCTCACGTTTGTCAAGTTGCTTCCAAAAAGCAATGAGATTGTCCGTCTTTCTTGGAGTCACTTCGATTTCTTTGATGTTTGAGGGATTTGGCCCATACTTGATCTTGATCATTGAGCATTGTTCTTTTCGGGGTTGAAACTCGAATTTTTCCTCCTTCTCATTGATGTAAAAACGGATTTCTCCGGCCCCAACATCGATTTGAGCCTTCGCGGTGCTGAGGAAGGGACGTCCCAAGATGAGGGGCGTCTCCTTATCAATGTCCATCTCCAGCACCACGAAGTCCACCGGAATGAAGTTACCCCGGATTTTTACCGGAATGTCTTCGGCTATCCCCGCGGGGTAGCGAACAGATGAACCTGCTAATTGCAACCTCATTGGTGTAGGAGTCAGCTCTGTGTAGCTCAATCGATCAAAGACTTCCTTGGGCATAACGCTGACGCTTGCCCCTAGATCACATAAGGCATGCTCGAAGTGATGTGCCCCGATAGAGCATGATATGGTGGGGCAGCCAGGATCCTTTTTCTTTTCTGGAAGCCGGTTGAGTATAGCTGCGCTACACTCCTCGGTGAGTTTGACCATCTCTGTGTTGGGTAGTGGTCGTTTGTTGTTGAGGATGTCTTTGAGGTAACGTGCATATGTGGGCACTTGTACCATGTCCATCAAAGGCACGTTGACATGAATTTTTTTGATGACCTCAACAAAACGGTCAAACTGTTCATCCACCTTTGGCTTCTTGTTTCGGTGTGGGAATGGCATGAAGTTGGTGTCTTGAAATTCTAATGCCTCCCCACCGGCTGCCTTTGGTTCGTCATGTTCCTTCTCTTGGGTGTTAGAAGGGCCTTCTTCTTCTTGTTCAATTCTATTCTTCTTACCTGCATGGTTAGGATATGGCGGATCCCGAGTGGACTTTCCTCCCCTCGTGGTAACCGCATTAACATTTTCTAAGGAAGCCACGGGTTGCCCCGGGATCTTCCCAGAATTAGAGGCAGGAATAAGAGCAGCAAGCTGAGCAATTTGAGTTTCTATCATTTTATTAAAGCTCAGTTGATTTTTGAAAGCAGAGGAAAAACCTTCTAACTGTGAATTTATATTTTCTAGAACTTTATCATTGGCAGCAAACTTTTTATTGATTGATTCGTTAATTTTAGCTTGGCCAAAAACTAAGTCTTTCAAGGAAGGCTGATTATTGTTAAAGCCAGAAAAATTGTTACCTCCTTGATAGGATGGTCGGTTTTGATTATATCCTTGGCCTCCATTTGGACGGTACCCGTTGTTGTTGTTCATGTAGAACGCATCTTCTTGTTGGGTGTGGGGGCAATCCTTCCCCATATGGCCTGTGTCCCCGCATTCCTCACACGTCATGCGTGAGTCCAATGCACGAACACTGCCATTCGAGTTGTGTTCATCCAAGCGCTTCATGAGGAGGTCAAGTTTGGCGGATAACATGTCCACCTCTTTGACAGGGTGAATGCCTTTTGAGCGTGTTTGGAGTCGATCGTCACTCCACCCTTGATTTGAAACCATCTTCTCTATGAGCTCTTTTGCTTGAGCCACGGTCTTGGAGAAGAAAGCTCCACTAGCAGCGGCATCCATATGTCCACGGGCTGTTGATGTCAACCCGTTGTAGAAGTGTTGAAGAACGAGCCATTCTTCCATCCCATGGTGTGGGCAGGCAGATATGTATTCTTGGAACCTCTCCCACGCCTCGGGTATGGATTCATTTGTTGCTTGCTGGAAGCTTGAGATTCTTCCACGAAGGGCATTGGTTTTGCCCATCGGAAAAAACTTAGCGAGGAACTCTGTACAATATTTGTTCCAAGTGTCAATGCTTGCACGGTTGTTGTAGAACCATTGTTTTGCCTTCCTAAGGAGGGAGAGGGGAAACAGGCGGAGTTTGATGGCATCTCCGGTTGTGGCTGATGTGTTGCATATCTCTAGGAACTGTTGAAGGTGAGTGTTGGCGTCCTCGTGGGCCTTCCCACAAAAGGGTATGGCCTGCACCATAGTGATAAGGCTGGACTTGATGTCGAGTCCTTCGTCACCCACGTTGACAGTGGGTCCAACGGGCACATTGGCAACGGAGGGCGCGGAGTACTCACGAAGGGTCCTGTTAGCCATGTTTGTTGAAGTTGATGGTGCGGAAGATGCGGGTTCGCTTGTCGTGAGTTCTTGAGGGGAGACGATGACGCGAGGTCGAGTCTTCCTCACAAGTGACTCGGGATTGTCAACGAAGTTTTGCGGCAAGTCGAATCCACGCATACACTATCCTGTTTTCACATCAAAGAGAAAACAGATCAAGGTTAGCCTGCATGGGCAATGGTTAGATCATATCAAGGGTAATCATGAACAATCATCGTATTCTTATTAACCAATGTCTTCCCCGGCAACGGCGCCAGAAATGCTTGTTGGCGTCTCTTACGGTCACGCAGAAAATACGCGACCGCGGGAGACGCCGGGGGTCATGGTTTGAGTCACTTGCACTATTAACCAAATAATCCACGTCTAGTAACAAGTACTAGATATGTATTATAAGGTTTATCATGTTAATTGAATATCCGCAAGCGGACGGATAACCCGTTGTAGCATTTCACCCGAGAGTATTCCAAGGGTATCGTATTTATATTTTCCCAAGGGAAGACATGGTTGACAAGAGTACTTATGTTCATGGTGTTACAAATGATAGATGATATAACCACATTCCAAAACAGGGGTAAGGTTCAATAGTTGAGGATAGTGTGACACACACAAAGGTATCCCACTCTCTCTAATAAAAGGCGAGAGACAATTCTAAGCAATGCTAAGTTAGACTAGTGAGCTACTACTCCTAAAGTACAACATTCATAGAGCGTGCAAGGCCTCTACCTATCATCTAAGATCATGCAAGCGCAAGCAAGCGTCTTATGTCAAGGCAACTTCGGGAGGTCCGGCATACGCAGGGTCTGCCCCGCGACTCCGGCGCATTTACATACTCCTATGCCGTGCCCGAACGTGGAGGGTTCCTTTGGATGGACAGGGCTGTCACTTCCTGCCACCTACCTCTACAAACCGTGGGACACGCACATACTCAAGGGTGGAGAGACAACCCCAGAACCATGCCGGCGTCACTAACCACAACTCTAGATCCCTCGAGGCACCCCCAACCCTTCGGATCGACGGGGTGATAAATCTAGAGCACCTTTGCAGGACAGAGAGCCCGATGCCAAAACATAAGAACAACTAACCTAACTAGCATGAATTAAACAAAAGGATCAAAGCAAGCACTAAGTTATGCATAAGCGTTCGTCGCTCAAGAACGAGCGACGAACGACGATCAATTAAGTACGTGCAAGAATAATCGATAATCAAGCATGAACGAACAAGGAACGCTCGATGTATGTTTACTAGCGATCATCGATGAACGATGAACGAACGATGAACAAACATGAACGAGCGATGAACAAACATGAACGAATGATGAACATTCATGCAGGATCATGATCAAACTACTAAGCACATAACAACTATACGAACGAATGTATTCCATTAGACGAAGAACAAGTCTTACAAAGAGAGGATACAAGAGCTATACCCAATTCTCCACAAGACCTTGGGAGCAATGAGGCAGCCCACTACTCAGCCTAGCACTACCTAGAAGAGTCTCTAGCTCTAGCGTGAGGAGAGGAGGGAATGATCCTTGTGTTGTGGTGTGTCCTCCAGGAGGGGGGGTACCCCTTTATTTATAGTCTTGAAGGTCGGTTTCTGGAGGCGGTTCCTGAGGTCGGTGGCATTTAATGCAGGGGGAACCAACATCCAGAGGTCGGTTACAAACCGCCATAAAAAGATGGGCCCAGGGGGCCACCCTGCCAGGTCAGCCGACCTGGCCAAGGGCGGTCGGCCGACCTGTGCCTGGCCCCACCTGGGCTGGGCTTTGGCAGGTGGCTCCCCCTCTGGATCTTCTTCTCTGGTCCAGGTGCATTAGGCCTTGGTTGTGTTGGACTTTGACGATATTTGGCCTTTTGTCTTGGAGTTGTATTCCCGCGGCGAACGTCGAGTTTGTAAAAGTGTTGTTTCGTCGCCTTGGGGCATGGTTTCACCTGGATTTCTCCCTTATTCCACCTGCACACTAAAATCTAGAGGTACATGTGGAAATAGATTATTTCTAAATAAAATGCGTGTAAGAAATGTCCAATCCTTCTTATTTATTGAGCTAGTTGACGGTTGAAATTGGTCCGTAGCGACCGTCAGCAGCGGCATGGACCCTCACACGATTAGTTGGGAATAGTGGTTGGATGGGCAATCACAGTGGGGTAACTGTGATTGGGGACAGGTGGAGTAACCTGTAGAGACATACAGGGTGGTTGGAACTCTTGATTTTGGCAAGGTGGAGTAACCCTGGCCGTTTGGAGATATATAACACTTAGTAAATAGGATATGCTTTTATAAAATGTTTTACTTAACTGCATTTATGCAAATGAGCCCCTGTTAGCCTTTCTTGCTTTTAGCCAATATGTCATACTTTCCCCCACTTGCTGAGTACTCTATGTACTCACGCGGACCCAAAACCACCTTTTGTTTGTTGCTCAGTGAATGAAGACATCGAGGAGTACTTGAAGATGGAGAAGCGGTGTTCTAGGCATGCGGTCTTCCGGTCGACTTCCTGTGGAGATGAAGGACGCCAACGCTTAGATTTATTTTCTGCTGCAATGTAATCTTTTCTTTTAGACCACTTGGTCATTCTTGTAATAATGTTATCGAATTAATAAAGATATTGTTCTTTTATCACATATATTGTCCTGTGTGCGCGAAAATTGATCCTGGGCACGCATACAGATGCATTCGGTTTTGGTCTTTGAAACCGGGTGTGACAAAGCAAAGGACCACTGCATTAATAAAAGCACCCCACAGGTGTTTATCTCATCCAACATCAAGTCTGATAACTGAAAACTTAGACACCGAACTAACTGAGATGCTAGCAGTTTTGATAAGTTCTTAACACTAGCACGACAGCAAAACACAACCAGATTAAACTGCAAAGGGCCCCTAGGGCAGCACACTGACAACTTTATTCTTGGGACCAGGGGAAACCATGGTCGCCGCAGCTCATTCTGCCTCACTATCATCATCACTATGGAGGAGAGCACGGGCAGTAACAGCGCTAGGCTGCATCCTGCAGAAGTTAGCCCCTATGGCCTGAGCGGTCTCGAGCGGCAGATGTGGTGCAGGCGCCACACCAGGCAGCGAATGACCTTCGTACAGCACCATTTCAGAAGAAGTACCAGCATCAGTCTTTTGCTTGGCCTTCCTTCCCTTCCTGGACGTGGTGGCCGCGCTGGACGCCGACTTGCCCAGGGTGGTTGTGACACCCCGTGTCACTGAAATTCAAAATAGTGCAGAATAGTGCAAACCCAAACTGAGCAAAGACTGAAATCAAACCAAATTCAAAATTCAAAATTCAAAGTTCAAACAATGTTCAAACCATAGCTTGTGAAAGAAGTCAAATTTTTGCACAACAACTCGAGCAACCAAAAATACCAGTGAGTAGCCCATGTGAAATAAGAATTTTGGAGAATTTTTGGTGATTTTTGAAATTCATTTCGATGCTCAAATAAATCCCCAAATTTCCAAAACTGTCCAACTTTGACTAGCTGCCATTTGAATTCTATTTCGAATTGAGATGTGCATGTTATGTCACTGGAAAGAGAATTTCATGATCTTTCGAATGCAACCGGTTTCACAATTTTTGAAGTTCGTTTGCTAGTTCAAATTGCGCACCAAAGATTGATGAAATCTCAGTTTGAATAATTCCGGGAAAAAGAAAAGATGCCGTGGGGCCCGCATGTCAGTGTCGTCCCTCTCACTGCGCGCGGCCGAACTTTTCCGCCACGTCGCCGACGACGTACGGCGACGCCGCGCGGCGCCCTGGCCCGCCTCCCGGCCACGGAACGGATCCAAAAGGCAGCCCCGCTCCTCTCCACGCCCTTCCTCGCTCATTCCCCTTCTCCCCGACGCTCAAACCCCAATACTTTGCTGCCGCCACCACTGAGCTCAAGCTCCGCCGTCGTCCGTCGCTGGCGAGCCTCCTCCGAGCCGAGTTGCTGGCCAAGGGGCTGCGCCACGACTCCTCCGAGCTCGCCATGGCCCCCTTTGCCCTTGCCCCTGGCTGAGGAGCACGAATCGAGCCTCTTCTCCAAGTCCAGCGGCCTCCGAGCTCGCCGCGCCGCCGAGCAATACTCCCTCTCCGGTAAGGCATTCGTCGATTAGCTTCTCCGGTAGGTGCGTACACTCGTCGTGCCCCTTCCTGACCCCTGTCTTCCGCGATTCTGTGCTCCAGGTCATCGTCGCGCAACTTTCCCCCCCCCCCCCCCACTGCCGGTTTTCTTCCCCGTCGAACCCCACCGTCCCGGCCTGCTCGCCATCAACGTGTGCCCTGCCGAGCTTCACCACGACCCCGCAAAGCCCGTGCGCCTGCACCTGCAGCTGGAGAACCCCTGCATCGAGCTCGCGTCGTCGTCGCCCTCCTGCAGATCGCCGCCGCTCGTCGCCGACCCACTCCGGCCACCCTCAACCGCTCCGACTCGTCGAGGTGAAACCTCCGTTCCGTGCTCTCCCTCTCCGTCCAAGCCGCGCGCCGAATGGCCGCCGGAATCACCATTCCGGCGATGCGCCGCCGCCCTCCGGCGACGGTTCCGGCCAACGCACCACAGGCCACACGCCCCGGATCGTTTGTGACCACGCGGGATCCGGTGTGATTGACCCAATGGTCCACCGTGTGCCTTCGCACGCGAGTGGCTGGATCATGTGTGGCCAGCCCAGATCCAGTGCGGCCCGATCTGTGTAGCCCCCTGTGTGGCTCAGATCTGATTGGTCGCGCCTGTTTTAAATCATTTTCCGATTTAGTTAATTTCAGAAAATGCAAAGAAACTTCAAAAAGGCCTAGAAAATAAAATACACATCCGAAAAATACAAATCCAATTTCTTTGGACTCCATGTAACATCCTCTGTCCAGAAAAAATACCAAAATGCACTTTTGCAGATTGTGTATTTTCTGGAAAATACATCTGTCCAGATCTTGTTTAATTCATTATAAATTATCTGTTGCCCAATAAATCCTGAACTCTTGCATGACTGTTAAGAATCTGATAACACACCTACAGAGCATTTTTCCACTGTCACATGTTGTTTAATTATTTTCTTATGATTTAAATCATGTTCTGTACTGTATAAATTATTATAAATAATCTTCTTTGCAATAAATCATGAAACTTCACCATAAATTACTTCCAGTGGCACTCTTCACCAGAAAAATGCCACTGGACATAAATCAACTTTCGAAATCACATTATTCATTTAACTTACCTAAGGGATTAATGGTGAACTTAATTAAAAGTTAATGAAGGAAATACTCCAGACGAAATTAATTAACAAAGTTAATCATTTGCACTTACGGTGTAAATGACTGTCCTATCAAGTAATTAAATCATGAATTGCATCATATTCTTGCATCTAACTTTGCATTATTTTCCTTGTCATAACGTGTAGTGACAGAGACGACTCCGGAGCCGCTCGACTTCCAGCTGCCGGAGGAGCAGACCCAGGAGGTGCAGGAGGAGCAGCCGCAGCAGGACACTGACCCCGCTAACCCTGTTAGCTACGCTCCTGAGCCAGGCAAGCCCCGGTGCATGCCTCCCTATTTAGGATTTTATTTCGCACTTGGTTGGGGCTAGTAATTGATTGTGCATTAGGTTTATTAGGAGTTTATGTGAAACCTTAGAACTGCATTAGGACTACCCTTCCATATCCTACCTTGTGTCCTATTTTTATAGATGTGGTTTAGGTTACGTTAGAACTTGCTAGGCTTAGTGGCTAGCGGACGGTAGAAGTCGAGTGGTAGGTCCCACTCGCGAGGTAGTTTCACCCTGGATTGTACTAGCGGGTTTTAGGATTTGTTGAGACCGGACGGGGATTTGTTTGTGTAGGATGGTGCGAGAAGGCTGGGCCTTCACGGTGGTAGCCCCGTCTGTGTCGGTTAAGGACCGTCCGTTGTTGGCCCTGTTGAGCAAGTTCGAACGTACTGATCATATGCTAGTGTTTTTATGGGCCTAGTAAACTTAGTAGCTTAGGTTGCCCTAGTGTCTTGCGGATACTTGCACTTTCTATCATGGTATTCGGGAGAGAAGGGATGCTTCCCAATCGGGGCGTACGTCTGGGACGGGGACCGTGCGGGAAGGCCTTTCTCGGGAGGTGTGAGACCCAGCCAGCTCTAGGGGGACCTTCGCGAATAGTTGCCACATGCGACTCTACGCGTGTGTGGCGTATGGTCAGGTTTTCTCCTGCAGGATGTACATCGATGCCGCCGCTCTCGGTCAAGAGCCACCTTGCTCACTGAGTCACCTCATAGTGTGACATGATTGATGAGATGATGATGCTAGTCTATTACATTGTTGTTACTTACATTGCTATATATACTGTCACCGTTGATGTATTGTTACTATACCTGTTCTAGATATATGAACACTGCTTATTTGGTTAAGTACTTAATTGGAATTAAAACTTGAAAGTAAGGACCAAGTAATTAGTGCGCTTTTATGCAATCGTGTCAGCCACCCCTTTTGTAGCCTTGCATGTTAGGAGTCGGCTGTAGTTAGCCTTTTGACGGGTAAGTCTTGCTGAGTATTAGTTGCTCAGGGTTTGGCTCTTTATGATTTTATTGCAGGTAGCACCTTTATCCCCGACTCTACGGGTGGAGGTGGACAGTGGGATGGCCAGCTTCCCTATGGTTGGACAGCCCACTGGGAGACTGAGGAGTGATCTCCTCTCGAGTCCGCATCTTCATGGCTTTGGATGCGGGTTCTTGTGTATCGTGAGCGCGTGCGCTTGTACCTTTATTTCTAGACTTTTATCGTTTATTTCCGCTGTGCGACTCTGTGTTTTAAATGGATTAATGTAACTACTTAAAGACTTAATTTGTGCTTTTTATATGCTGTACTGTTGTGTCTGTTCATCAGCGCTTGACCGACTCGATCCTACAAAAAGCGGAGACGCTTCAGTGGTAGCGGGAGCCGACACTGCAGCAGAGGATCCAGCCCGGAAGCCCTTGTTGATGGCTTCAAGCCTGCTGCTATGGCGAAGGCGAGTAGTGTCATGTGGCACGACACGCTTGCGGCGGCGTCGAGGGAAGTCGGCCGGCCCCTCGATCTCAGCGATGTCCGAGCTTTCATGTTCAGCTTCACTGTTCTCCTGGCCCCCATGTTCAGCATCATGATCAGCAACAGGCGCCTCTTCCTCAGCAGGTGCGACCAGCACTTTGTCTTCTACAAGGACGACCTGGTTGTCCACTGGCAGCATCTGTTCGTTCAGTTCTTCAATCACAGCAGCAGCACGGGGTACAACATTCTGTTGGGTGCAAAAAGACAGAACAGAGCAACTAGTTTCAACATGAATTCCCAGATTGACATGAGCTAGTGATGAGAAAAAACCATGAAAGGCAACTGAATCAAAGGCACAATGCTGCAATAATTCCACAAATACCTCAGCAAACTGATTAGCAGGGGCCTGTTGAGGAGGGATACTTGGAACCACATGCTGACATCCCCCCTGTTCCTGCATATTCTCAGAGCCCCAATGCTGTCCCGACAGAGCAGACCCATTACGGTTACAAGACCCAGTACCCTCAGCAGCACGCCCACGATACTGCTGGCGATCGTTACCCATCCAGCGGGGGGGTGGTGGTGGTGGTGGGTGTGGAGTGCGGCCATGGGGTGGGAGAGGATCTGGATCAATGATAGCTTGGATGTTTTCCTCACGGAGCAGATAGCAAGCAACAGACCAAGTGCGAGCATAAGGCTCATCCCCCACTGCAACCACTACACTGCGCGGCACCCTAGCAGAGCTATTGAGCAAGACTCTAATAACCACCCTAGCTTTATTGGATCATCACAAGAAGAGTGGACATAGCTCTCTTGCTTTCTCCCTATATATCACTATTATGCACTAACTCTATATTGCAGGTGATAACTCCTTGAGCTATGTCCCTCTCTTTTTTATTCATCATGTTGTTCTCTTATCTACCTTATATCATGATGACTAGTTAGTACTGATCAAGTACTACATTGTTCTTGCTCTTGCTTTCACATGTATCCATTACTTGAGCGATTTAGTTTGAGCTTTTCCATCTTACTCAATCATCTCGGTCCTTTTCATAAGCTTTCTTTCCATATCTTTTATATGTTGTCACCAATCACCAAAAAGGAGGAAATTGTAAGCTTCATGACCATTGGAGTATGGAAACCCCAAAGGTATGAATGTTTTGGTGATTGGATGATCATGGTATATGTGACTAACTCTTATGTAGGTTGTTGCCTATGGTCACATATGATGGAGGACTTCGTCAACCTTTTCTCTATTGGATGTCTCGATGACTGGTTGCCTCGACAACTCAGGACATTGGGCTTGATGGAGTCACGGTCAAGAAAGTGGATCAAGGCTAAGGACATGCTAGATCCAAGCAAGTGTTGGCTTGGTGTAGATGTAGACTTGAGTCCATAGGAAAAACTGGACTATCAAGAGGGTTTGAGTTGGTTCTCTTAGTGCACACTAGTGGTAGAGATCATTGGATGCAATGTGAGACTCTCAGAGGCTAGAGTGGCAGAAGAGAAGCTTGAGGAACCAAGAAGAGTGAAGTTGGAAGCAAGGATCGAAGAGAAGATCAAGTTTCAGTTTCTGCAGAGTAGATTGTACGGTACGGTCAAGGAGACCGTATGGTACTGTCTCTATTGGGGAACCAGATAGAGAAGACAGAGTTTCTGGAAACAGGAAAAGGAGAGATCGTATGGTACGGTGGTAGAGACCGTATGGTACGGTCTACGTTGAAGATCTATACCCAGAAGGTGAAGTCTCTGGATGAGAAAGATATGAAGATCGTACCATGGATCATATGGTACGGTGCTGAGACTGTATGGTACGGTCTATAGAGGATACAGTTACAGAAAGATGGAAGTTTCTGTTGGAAGAATGAAGAAGAGACCGTATGGTACGGTCTAGATTGGATACGATGGAACAGAGAAGAGGAAGTCTCTGGACTGTGGACAAATGCAGACCGTACCATACGGTGGTATGGAGATCGTATGGTACGGTCAATGGTACGGTCTACTGTTTTCCTAGGCACTTTTATGGCAACGGCTAGATTCGTGGTTGGAGGCTATAAATAGCTGGTTGCCTACCCCTTTGAGGGTATCTTGGCCAGTGAAACAGTTGAGGTTGCCTAGGAGAAGCCAAGAGCAAGAGAAGGGAGCACTTACCAAGGATTTGGAGTGATCCAAGTGCAAGTGAGAGAGTAACAAGAGCATCCTTTGATCTCTAGGGCTAGTGTGTGCATAGAGAGTCATCTTGGGTTGTTACTCTTGGTCTATGGCAAGACCTAGACCGGTTAGGCATAGGTGGTGAGCTTGCCAAGAAGTGTGGAAGCCGCCGCAAGTTTGTACATTGTCTTCGGGCTTCCCTTGTCAAAGAAGCTACGTGAAAAGAGCGCCCTTTGGACCGCATCACGTGCGGATCCTTACCTTCGGAGGAGCATCCGGAGTTACCGGCGGGACGTGCCCGCGTCTTCACTCGGAGGGTGAAGAAAGCTCTAGAAGGGATCGCCATCGAGCGGAGGGAGGGGTCGAGACTCCGGCGGGAGTGACCCAACGTGGACTAGGGGGAGGCGCCATCCTCCCGATACCACGGGCTAAAAATCCATAAGCAATCTCTATCCCATCTCCTTTACTTACTAGCATTTACTATTCCGCATTTATTTCTTGCTAGTAGTTTTGCTTGATAGGGTTGCTTGTGTTTTACTCTTGGTAGGATTGCACGTGTAGGGCTACTCTTAGCTAGACTTGCTAGTGTGTGCGCATCGCTTGCTTCTTGTTGTCACCTAGCTTGTTTTAGGTTGCTAAAACACCGTACCAAAGAAAGCGTTAAGTGACTACCGATTCACCCCCCCCCCCCCTTCTCGGTACTCCGTGATCCTTACAGCCCAGCATCGCGGGCGATAGAGGGCTTCAGTGTTATACACGACTGCGGGATTATTTCAGGAGGGCGTCGCCAAGGAAACTGAGAATGACAAGGTGTCAAGAGGGCTTCGCGAGAAGACCTATAGACTCCGAAGATGTATAGAGACCTTCGCTAAAGAAAGACATATTCAACACACCGTTGGAAGGCTTCGCTAAGTCCATCCTGGACCTTCGATCCCCCAACATTTGGCGCCATCACGCGGTGCGAACCCACAACCATGTCTACAATCCAAGATGGCAAAAGGAAGATCGTCAAAAACAGCAGACACCAAAGCGCAGCGTGCCGAAGTAGAAGAAAAAGAATGAATGGCAAGAGAAGAGGAGGCTAGGATCGCAAAGGAGCAGGAAGCACGGGCCGAAGCCGGACGAGCTGAGGAAGCTGCTCGAGCTGAAGAAGCCGTGAGACAAGAAGAAGCCATAAGAGGAATGCAAAACAACAACAGAGACACTTCGCAAGTGGGAAATATCCATCCAGAAGGAGACAAAACAACAGATGATGAGGCAGATTCCATAGCAGAATGGCTTCGCATCTTGGAATAAGAAAGGCTGGAAAGAGAAATACGCCTGGTCATCATCGAAAAGAAGTCAAAGTTAAAGATAGACATGCTGCAGAAAATAAGGCAAACACAGAGGGAAATCAACGAGATGGACGAAAGGTTAAATCAATACAACGAAGACATGAACAATCTGACGAAGCTAACTCAAGATCACCACAAGAAGACTCCGAAGTAGACTGAGGGAAAGGTTGTATATGAAGTAAGCAGCACGAGCACAGACGTCCATCCAAGTTCAATGTTCAATGAAAACTCACCACTAAGCGAAGAGCTACAGAACGAGCCATGGCCTGTCAACTTCAAGATGCCTAAAATAAAACCATATCAGGGAAAATCTGATCCAAGGGAGTTCTTGATATCTTTCGAAGCTGCAGTAGAGTCTGGCGGAGGTACAAATTCAACATACGCGAAGGCGCTCGTAATGGCAATCGAAGGCACCACCAAGACTTGGTTCTCCACCTTGGATCCAGGATCAATCAATTCATGGTTCGAGTTAAGAAAGGAATTTATAAACAATTTTCAGGGTTTTTAAGCTGAGGAGGTCCATCAAGGAAAATTATTCTCTGGCAAACAAAGGAACGTTGAAAGCCTCAGAGAGTATATGCAGAGGTTCATGAAAATCAAATCGAAGGCTAGAGGAGTAGGAGCCTCCACAGTCATCGACGCCCTAATGGAAGGATTGAGGTCTGGCCCTTTCCATTCCTCGCTGGCAAGAAAGAAACCAACCATAATTTTTGGACTGCTAGACACTTTTGAAAAATACGCAAGATCAGACGACGAGTTCCGAAGGAAAAAAGATGACGAGAAGAAGCAGGCACAACAACTAAAGGATGAGAAAAAAAGCTAAAGAAGATAGAGAATCAAGCCGAAGTCGAAGACACGATGAAAACAAAGAAAACCATAGAGACCATAGTAGCCGAAGGGTACACAACCTTGAAAACAGAGAGGAAAGGGGAGATGAAAAGAGAACCAGAGAGGACAAAAAAGGAAAAGAGCGAAGTAATCACGACAAGGATCATGAGGAAAGGAACAAAGACAGTGGTCAGAAAAATAACTCCCACAACGTGTTCTGCGAATTACATGGCGAAGGTAAAGGGCATACAACAAAGCAGTGTCGTGACATCCAATCCTATAACCAGAGCTAGCTCACGAACAGAGAAGCAAAGAAAGCTATTCGACACACGAGCAACTATCGCGAAGACTGGTCGCAAAGCAACTCGCATTCAATGTATCCTTCGCAACAAAGGTTTTTTAATGAGGCATCCTCTAAGATTTTTTAATGAGGCACCCTCTAAGATTGTAAAACAGTTTTATAGTTACTTTTTACCCTCAAAAAATTCCAGAGTAATTTGTCGAGGAGCCTCAACAAGAGGCAAAGCCATGAGCTCAACAAACGAAATCAGGCAAAGAGCCTAGAACTAAGCGAAGGGGGCACCAATAAGAACTTGGTGCAACCCAATTCTGGGATAATGTGTTGCAAGAAATAATACAAAACTTTCAGATATGAACCGAAGTGGAAAAGGATAAGCTAAGAAGCTGATCCTACTTCAAAAAACATGCCCTCGCTCCAAAAAGAGAGCAAAAACAGAAGAAAGCTAAGACAAGCAAAGAATTGTTAGAGCTAAGCATTCCTAAAAAAGGAAGAGCATAATTCTTCGCTTTAAGGAAATACCCTCAAAAGAAAATCTTCGCTGGGCAAAGACCCAATGTCTCAAATACAAGCGCGAAAACTTTGACCTACACCAAGAATACAGGTCATCGCGCAAGAAGCATAAAAGCTTCGCAAAAATATTAAAGAAACCTATTCTCTAGCGAAGCGACCCGAAAAGATTTCTTCAAAAGAAAGCTTAAAAAGCATAAATTTATTCAAGGGGAGCCATCGTCAGGTTCTTGCTTTACAATATGACCTAATAATATCAACATCTGACAGACTATACTAAACTCATCAACATTATACCCGCTCGAAGGCGAATAAGGCCTCTGGAAAACTGGATCAACCACTCCAGAAGAAACCATGCGTTCGACAAGCGAAGCAGCATCAAACTGTGAAGAAGAACCTTCGAGATCAGTCGGAGGGCTATGACGACCGCGGCCATCACGCTTCTTTTTATTTGAACCCCGATTAGAAGAAGGGCCACTTCGGGAATGTCATCCTCGAGACCCTCGCTTTGCACGCCTTTGACGCCCTTCGGAAGCATCGGAGTCAGGGTGATAAACTCTACCAATAGCCACAAGGCTACCTAGAGGAAACGTGAAAGGACCCCCAGCCCCTTCGACAGGGGACAAGGGATCCGAGTCAGTAGACAAACATATCTCAGAAGGAGAGCTAAAAATCTCAATAGGAGGCTCGTGGTGAGCCACCTGATGAGAAGAAGGTTCCAGAGCAGCAAACTCGCTCAAGGAAACGTCACACGAAGACTCCGGAGTAATAGACCTACCCGGCACAACATCGAGAGAAGCCTTCGGAGTTGCGAACTCGCTCAAAGAAAGATCAGAAGAATCCTAAAGTCCACAATCAAAAAGATATCAAAAATAAAAACAGTAATAAATTTTACAACATATGTCTTCGCGACACTCTCAGCAAATACAATCCGAAGGGAAACATCCCATACATATCAAACAAAGAAAAAGTTTATACCTCAGGCTGAGGCTGCTGACCGATCGAAAGGACCCTCTTCCAGAAAGAGTCATCTATATGATCACCAAACTTAATGAGGGCTTTGACCAATGGAGGAGCAGTCATGTCAATAGAAACAAAAGAAAAAGAATCACAGATAGCCTTCGCCAAGGCATCACTCCCACCAGCCTCAAGAGAGCAAAGAAGGTCCCGAACAGCAAGATGCACAACATTATTAGAGAAAGCCCTGCAAGCTTGGATGACATATGGAAAGTTGGCAGTAAGCCAAGCTTACAAATACTCAATCGAAGCATTGTCAGGAACCTGATCAGGAACTGACCCAACAGAGATAAGAGCATCACGGACTTGTCCGCAAATGCCAGCCAAGCGAAGCTTCTCAGCTTCATTAAATTCAGCAAGCTCTCAATTGGAGACATCAACTTTCGCGCGAAGGTCTTCATTTTCATTTCTGACCTTCGCATGGGACGCATCCAGCTCTTCGACCTGCTTGTCCAAAAGGGCCACCTTCAACTCAAAGTCTTTAGTAGACTTGCTAAGTGAATCCTTTTCCAAGGAGAGGTCCACCAAGCGCTTATCGCTAAGAGCAAGCGCCTCCTCCTTTTCTTTAACCTTCGTCTCGAGGACGCTAAGGTCTTTGCGAAGCAAATCCCGATCAGCCTTCATCCGCGATAACTCCCTATACTGGCGAAGGGAGGCATGGGTAATGGCAAGGGACTACCAGAGAAGGAGAAAGAGTCAGATAACAAAGCCTGCAACAGGAAACAAACATAGAAAAAGCACCTTCACTTGCGAAGATAGTAGAGATTTGTACAAGGTATCACCACCCTGTAACATCAGCTCATCCTCCACTTGAGGGAGCCGAATCCTATCGGCAACAGCAACAAAAGGCTCAGCAGTCTGAGCACTCATAACGAAGGTATTAGCTGGTACCTCGTCACAAGCAAGCGAAGATCCCTCAACAACCTCAACTGAATCAAAAGTCATGTCAAAAGGGAGAAACTCTTCCTGCATCGTCTCAAAAGACAGAATGTAAAAAAAGCTCACCACCTGCCAAAGGGTTTAGGATGTCACGAGGTTGAACATGAGGTCCTGGCGAAAGTTGAAATCCAGAACGATCTGAAAGAGGTCCCAAGTTAGCAGCCATCTGGCGAAGCTCAGACATTTCAAGTAATGAGAGACAACCTGAAGCGGCACCTTCGTGCGTGTCCTTTTCTTGAATCTTGGCCTTCAAACCAGAAGCAGCAAGCTCGGTAGCTGCAACCTCTGCGCCCTTGTCCTGGATCTTAGCCTTCGATCCAGGAGCATCAGGCACAATTGCAGCGGCCTCTGCATTCTTGTCCTGAATCTTGGCCTTCTCGACGGCCATAGATTTGTCAGCATCAGTTGAAGAAGAAGAAATACCTTTCAAAGGACCGGAAGAACTCTTCGAAAGGGTTTCCTTCAAAGCCATCGAACCCTTAACAGAAGAACTCTGACTCGCACCCTTCGGACCAGTAATCATACTCATCAAATTATACACCTTAGGAGGCTTAACAGAAATAGCCGGTTTAGCAGAAGATGGCCGGACAGCTGGATCCTTCGACAGAGGAGCTATGGCCTTCGATAGAGGCACCAAAGTAGCCACAACGCCAAACGATTGAGAACGGGCTTCGTCAACAACCTTATCAGAACCATCTTTGGAAGACGACTTATTAGTCTTAGCCCTCTTCTTAATATTCTCTTCGCTGGATCTCCGATCATTAGGCATCTTGAAAAGATACAAAAGAAATGAATCTCTGGTAGCGTGAAGGAGATGAAAATGGAAGCAGGGAAGCTAAAAGAACGCCAAAGGAGAAAATAACACGGTGAAGAAAGGAAGTCGCAACGAGTATATATAGAGCCAAGGCGAGCATCGAGAATCGGGAAAAAACAGTACACATCGGAAACGACAAACACGTGCATGAATCAGGAAAGCACACGACATAATCCTTATTACAATAAAGTAAATTATTTCTGATTTTCGTCCTACCAAAGTACATCAACAATTGAGGGCTAATGTTGGAGATAATACCGAAGGCTCCCTGAATCATGCGAAAGCTGAAAGCTACCATGCGAAGGGACCAGAAGATGTAGCGAAGGATGTTGAACAAGAGCGAGTCTAAAGCCTAACACTTAAGAGACGTGACAGAATTGCCGATGGCATAACTGTAATAACTCACTTTCCTCCTTCTATAAATATGGAGGGAGGAGATCCTGTAATGACATCTGTTTTTTAGGCTGCGAGCCAAAGACATCTCATTTACTCCATCCACATTTCATTATCATCTCTAACCCCTTCGCCCAGCATCGCGGGCGATAGAGGGCTTCGGTGTTATACACGACTGCGGGATTATTTCAGGAGGGCTTCACCAAGGAACCTGAGAACGACAAGGTGTCAAGAGGGCTTCGCGAGAAGACCTATAGACTCCAAAGACGTATAGAGACCTTCGCTAAAGCAAGACATATTCAACACACCGTTGGAGGGCTTCGCTGAGTCCATCATGTACCTTCGATCCCCTAACAGTGGGTTAGTCCGATACATGCACGACGCCCACCGCTCCGGCCGGATCCAACGACCGCCGTGCTCCTGGGCCATCCTGAGCCTGACCGGACGCTTCCCGACGAGTTGGTCATCGAACTGATCCGCCGTGGCCGTTTGTGAGTTCAGTTGGTGCACACTGTCAATTTGTCATTGGCAGTCCTCTGTCAATTTGTCATAAACCTGCAGAACGTTAGGATCATACAAACTGAGAATGAACCAGCCACTTTCAGGCTCTGTATTTGCTAGCAAAGCTGTGAGCATTGCCAGAAATCAAACTGAGAACTCCGTCGCATTTCAGTTAAGCTCCCCAAACAGAATTTGTGAAAAAGTTCAGAAGTGAGTTCCTCACATGGCAGGAACAAATCTCTATGTACAAAATCATGTTAGCGTGACGATTAATTAAGAGCGATTGGTGTCAGGGCTGGCATTTAACGATCAAATAAAACTGAATTGGGAATTTGTCATCACTTGTTGACAGACAGTTGTTCGTCTTCCCTGTGACTTTCGGCTCCTTCTACCCCTCCCCAAATTCCTCCCTCCGTGTTCTTGCATAGTGATCGAAATTGGAGACTAGAACGCGAAATCGCGATTGCGGCCTATCCTCGGATTAAGCCACCATGCCTGGCTGCATGAGCTCAAACTGCTCCGACGCGATGAAGCGTGTGAGCCTGCGCCCTTGTGAAATTTTTCTCCGCGATTCCTATGCATGGGAAGAAGATTGGTGCTCGGCCACGGCGGACCTGCAGGAGGCCCACGATCCTGTCGTCGCGCTCGGCGGCGGCGGACCGGCAGGTAGATCACCGGGAAGAAGGGAGGGAAACCCGCCGCCCCCAAACCAGGGTGTTTTCTGCATAAATTTGGATCGCGATTATCCTCCGCGATCCAAGTATTTGCATATAGCCCCTTACTTTGGACGCGATCAATAGTCGCGATCCAAACGAGGGGTCAATTTGCAAATAGTTGGGGGTCCTTCGGATAAACTTCCTGGCTGCGCCGGCCAGGTCGCGCGGCCGCCGCCGCTATCCGATGGTGCTTTCACGGACCAGATTCAAGGGATAGGCGTGTTGCGGGAGCTTCTTCCTCCTCAGGATCGTGCGACAGAGGCCATGGAGGCGCGGACAGTGGTGCCTCCGCCGGTACAGAGGAGGGAAGCCGGGTGTTTTGCACTTGGCCGGCGATGAGGAACAGCGGCGAAGCAGATAGAGACGCATTTTTGTAAGTTCCTATTCCTTGTTTGTCCTCCAGTGGGGCTGGTAACCGATGCCGAATTGGTGAAGACTGAAGAAGCTTCAGCGGCAGTCGAGCAATGGCAGATCCTGTTCTGCATTCTGAATGTCTGCGAGCTCTGAAATTCTTTGCCTGACCAGTCCGTTGCAGTTGTCGTCATCGAGTTGATCTTGAGCTTGGCTACGAGCCTAGGAAAGCAAGTGAGAGCAGGCAGAAAGTGATAGTTCCCTTCGACATACGGCGCAGGCGGTGCTGGGTGCTGCGGCCAAGATCTTTGAGCTATCGCCGGCGACGCTGGCTCGGGTCGACTACTCTCACTTCGAGGTTGCTGCTTGGTGCATTCTTCCAGACCTTCTTCCGGCAGAGGTCGTGCTGGTCGTGCCGGAGAACCACCCGCCGTATGTCGAATCCGGCCTCTATCTACGGCCAGAAGAGATCATCCATCCACATCTACAGACCTTCAGATATCGTGTGTTCATCAACATCACAGAAGTGCAAGATATGTCACTGCGATCGGACTCATCGGGCTCCGGTGGGAGCGGTGACTCCGACACCTCAGACAGTGATGATCCTGGTCGCTACCCGAGCTTTCACGAACCCCGCGGTCGTCGTCCATGGCAGCGCAATCACAGGCCTGACGGTGAAGGTCCCAGCAGGCCACACTCCCCAGGCGAGGCATCCTGGAGAGCTGGGGCTTCCCGTTGGCGGCGGCATGGTGGCTCGCCGCCGGCGTCTGGTCGTCCGGGTGGCGTGCGCGGGTCATGCTCCGAGTTAGGGTTCTGGCGAGCCCAGTCTCCAATGCATCCACCACAAGCCAATAGCAAGAAGACAACGAAGAGGTGGGTCCCCAGAGCAACAGTGCAAGCACATGAGTCTTCATTGCCGGTGCTGTGCCTGACAACGACACCTGTCGAGAGTGGGATGGACATGCCCACTGCCCACACGCAAAGCGGCATGGGTGCACCGAACCTGCCGCAGGATTCCCGGCCGGCCTCGGTTACCGTTGGCCCGGGGCCCACCGAGGGGGTGGGGGTCACTGTTCTCTCGTCGGAGCCTGCCATGCTCCCGTCGGTGCAGCATGACACACAGACAAGAGGTTGGGATCCCATGTGCTTTGAGGCGGCCAAGGTTTCCTCTCTCCCACTCCCTCCCTGTGGGTCCAACAACCATCCCACTGTCCCTAGGCCGCTTGATCTATGTGGTGACTTCTCGGCCGCGAACTGCTGGGACGCCTAAAGGATCTACTAATGGGCCTGCCGTCGTCCACTTATGATCGCCCGGACCTTGAGGCTGTTTCCTTCCCGGAGGCCTGCGCGGAGCTCCGGGGCGCAGATTTTGGGCTGCCACCCACCACCAGCCTGCAGCAAGTCCATACACCTCCACCCACCTCCGGCCAGGAACAGGACCATGCAGCGCCACTTCACGTCGCCACGAGCAGAGGATCAACCACGACTGCGATGGCTGAGGGGGTTATCCCGGACCACCCTCCGCCTTCCGAAGATTTCATTGCTCAAGTGGCAGCTCCGCTACCGCCCGCAGTGATCCAAACTACGGTACAGAGGAGGGCGCGCCATGCATCCACCAGCGCACCACCACGGAGGAGCGAGAGGCTGGCGAGGAAAAGCAGAGGGAGAACTACGGCTATGGTAGCTGCCCAAAATCTGCTCATGCGGCGCCTTGGCATCACCTCGGAAGACAGGGAGCCGGACGCCGAAGCGGTCGCGCAATACAATGCCCTTTTCGCCAACGGGCTCACCGATGAACAAACCGAAGTGATCCGAGAGCTCTTCCCGGAGTTCGTGCCGGACTTCGAGGGGTTGTCCTCTGAGTCGGAGGAAGAGTAGCCGTTCTCTATGTTCGGTCGCGGTCGCGGATTGGTTCCAAATGGGGTCGGAAAACATGCTTGTCTGGAATGTTCGCGAACTCAACTCGGGGTCGCATTGTGACGCTGTGAGAGAGCTGGTCGGGTCGGAGCGATGCTCCCTTGTATGTCTACAAGAAACGAAGCTTGACAATGTAACCACCAATGACGTAATGCAAATCATTGGAGCGGGTTATGACTACTTCGCACTTCCTGCATCGAACACACATGGCGGCATCTTGGTCGCCTGGCGGACCGATACCTGGTCGTTAACCAACGCGCATTACGATTCTTACTCTCTGTCTGCCACCGTGCGTGAGCTATCCAACGGAGACGAGTTCGCTTTGACGGTGGTCTACGGCCCCTCACGCGATCCGGATAAACCAGCTTTCCTCCAAGAGCTGCATGACCTGCGCCGATCTAGCCGTCGTCCTTGGATGCTATCAGGAGACTTCAACATGATATATAAAGCGGAAGACAAAAATACACGAACCTAAACCGACGGCTCATGGGGCAGTTTCGATGGTTTCTCAATGAGGCGGGGCTAAAAGAGATCCATCTAAATGGCCGCCTCTTCACCTGGAGTAACGAGAGGGCTCACCCAACCCTGGAACAGATCGACAGGGTCTTTGTTTCTCCGGATTGGGAGCTAGCCTACCCAGAGTGCTACTTGCAAACACTGTCCTCCTCATGCTCTGACCATGCTCCTCTACTGCTGCAAACTGATGCCACTTTCAGAATGAAGCGGAGATTTCACTTTCAGGCCTTCTGGCTGAGATACCCGGGGCTCCTTGACGTAATTCGCTCTGCCTGGCATTGCCCCATAGCCGACGTTGATCCCTTCCGCAAGCTTGATTGGATGTTACGGAATACTGCCAAGGCCCTGCGAAGCTGGAGCTCGCGCTTCGTGGGTTCGGTACGTACCCAGTTGAACATCGCGAATGAGGTCGTCCATAGGCTTGAAATGGCCCGGGATAGGAGGTCGCTCTCTCCGTCAGAAGAGGAACTGCGGAAGAACCTGAAACTCAAGAGTCTTGGGCTCTCCTCGCTACAAAGGTGTATCGCACGGCAGCAATCGAGACTACTGTGGCTCAGAGAAGGGGATGCGCCTATGAAGTTCTTCCACCTTCACGCAAATCATCGGAAGCGGAAGAACCACATACAGAAGCTAGAGCATGAAGGAGTCACGGTCGCATCAGAAGAGCAAAACAGCTCGCTCGCCACCGCGTACTATGACGCGATCCTGGGAACACCGGCGCAACGCCGGAGGGCAATCAACTTCGCGGGTCTTGATATGTTATCCATTCTCGAGGCACTAGCGTCGCTTGATGCGCCGTTCACGGAGGAGGAAGTGTGGAAGGTCGTTCGGGAGCTGCCTCCGGACAAAGCCCCAGGGCCCGACGGGTTCACCGGCCGGTTCCTCCAATTCGCTTGGCCTGTCATTAAGAGGGATATAATGTGGGCTTTCGATGCCCTAAGCTCGGTCGACATGAGAAGTTTCCACCTAATCAACGACGCCTTGCTCACCTTGTTGCCGAAAGTGCCAAATGCTGTGAACATCAAGGACTTCAGACCGATCAGCCTCATTCATTGCCTCGGGAAGCTTATTTCTAAGGTGCTTGCAAATCGCTTGGCACCCCACCTGCAGAAACTAGTCCACATTAGTCAGAGCGCTTTCATCAAGGGGCGTAATATACAAGACAACTTCAGATATGTCAACGGGGCTGCCAAGCTTCTTCACGCCAGGAAAATCCCCAGGCTGCTGTTGAAAGTGGACATAGCCAAGGCATCTGATTCCGTTGCATGGCCTTTCCTCCTCGATATTCTGTCCTACACTGGATTTCCGTTCAAGTGGTGTCAGTGGGTGTCGGCAATCCTATCCACCGCGAGCACTAGGGTCGTCATCAATGGTGCGCCGGGAACGCGCATTTGTCATAGTCGTGGACTGCGCCAAGGGGATCCTCTCTCCCCAATGCTCTTCATTCTAGTCATGGAAGTGCTAAACGCCATCCTCCGCAAAGCCGATGAGGAAAGGCGCTTTGAGCCGCTGGGACATCGCGCTGTTGTCCATCGTGCCTCCATGTACGCGGACGACATCATCATGTTTGTGTCTCCAAGCAGCAATGACATCACTCTGGTTCGGGATATCTTAGCCTGCTGCGAGGATGCTTCCGGATTAGCTACTATTGTGCGGAAGTGCCAAATGGTCCCTATCAGATGCAGTGACGAGCAGCTGGCTCTTGCACAAACCATCTTTCCCTGTCAAATGACACAGTTCCCTTTGAAATATCTTGGCGTCCCAATGTCGGTGACGAGACTGCCTAAAAGTGCCATCCAACCGCTCGTGGATGCGGTGGCTGACCGGTTGCCAGTATGGAAAGCGAAGCTGATGAACAAGGGAGGTCGGCTGACACTAACAAGGACAACCCTATCTGCAATACCAATCTACACAGCGATAAGCATCAAATTGCCGGCTTGGGCAGTACAGGCAATTGAAAAACTCAAGAAGGCGTTCTTGTGGACGGGCACCGAGGCGGTTCAAAGCGGTAAGTGCTTAGTCGCTTGGTCGAGGGTACAGCGCCCGTTACATCTTGGAGGCCTCGGCATCCAGCATATTGGGAATCTAGGATCGGCTTTGCGCATGAGGTGGCTTTGGCTATCACGGACTGACCCGACACGGCCATGGTCCCTGATGGATACGCATGAAGATGCACGCATACAAGCGTTGTTCGATGCCTCGGTTCAGGTTTCTGTCGGAGATGGCCGGGCAACGTTGTTTTGGGTTGACAATTGGATCAACGGAAGAAGCATCCGAGCCATAGCACCCAATCTGTTCGAGATGATACGTAAACAAGCCAAGAACAAGATGACAGTCAGGGAAGCCCTAGCTAATAGATCCTGGGTACGGCAGATTGAAGGGGCGTTGACAGTGCAGGTCATCATAGAATATTTACACATCTGGTCGCTAGTTGATCATCTTGTTATCGAGGATGGGCCACCTGATCGTTTCATTTGGAGATGGACCTCCACGGGGCAATTCTCAACCAAGTCGGCGTACCAGTGCTTCTTCATTGGCCAAACGGAGGTATTAGGTGCCAGACAACTGTGGAAAACCCGTGCGCCCAACAAATGCAGATTTTTCCTATGGCTAGTACTACATGGTCGTGTTTGGACCTCGGAACGGCTACAGCGACATGGCCTACAAAACCATGGTTCGTGTGCGTTATGCGCTCAAAATGTGGAGGCCGTAGATCACCTACTACTAAGCTGTGTATTCAGCAGAGAAGTCTGGTTCACAGTATTGCGGAAGCATAGTTGGGCGCCACTAGCACCAGGCCACGACGATCTCCTCATTGATTGGTGGCTACGCTCCAGAAAGAGATTGGATAAAGCGAGGAGAAAGGCTTTTGATTCCATCGTCATACTTACGGTATGGTCAATCTGGCTCGAGCGTAATGGTCGTGTCTTCCGCCAGACAGTGAGGCAGGCGACGTTAGTAGCTGATGGGATCCTTCAGGAACTCCAACAATGGTGTTTAGCAGGGTTCGTGGATAGGTCGGTATTAGTAGTTTAATAATGGATCTCAGCTATGTAACTAATCAAATAGGTCGGGGTTACAGCTCAGATTTTGAGCCGGACTAGCAGTGTCCTGTAACGTACGGTGAACATCTCTCTCCTCGTCTTAATGAAAAACGTGCCAAGCACGCCCTTGAAAAAAACTTACTTCCCTTCCCAGGCTTCCGTTTGCAGCTGTTTAGTTCATAGCCGGCGGTGAACGGTGACACCTACCTCTGCTCATATTGCCATGTTGAAATAACTCCATGCCAAATGCCTGTGTGATTTTCAGCCTGTTCGTTTGGATGCTTTGCAGCAGGCGGCAGCAGCAGCAGCTACAGTGTTAACAGTTATTTCTTCAACAGCAGCTACAGTGTTCACAGTTATTTTTCTTGTTTACCTAAAAGAAGGATATTAATTACTCTATTCAATGACATGTGAAGGAGTGCCGATTGCCGAACCCAACAAAGAATGTGTGAAAGCCTGAATTTGGTCTCACAGATCAAGAAGCTGATCAGGAATAAAATGGCACAGCCATGTTTCCTCTAGAGAAAAAAAAGAAGACGCAGCCACTGAAATCTTTGGAAAGCAATCCATTCTGATGTATGCACAGCAGAGATAATGAACGGCAAAAACAGAGTATGCACAACATCATGAAAATTTGAAGGATTTCTGAACTGTACTGCTCGAAATAAATTGATAGTCTCAGTTGGTATACGAACAGGCATAGGCAATAGCACGGGAAAAAAAAAGAAGAAGAAAAATTACAATGCATTATAGACTTATAGTACCAAAAAGGACTATTGTTACTTCTGGTACAAAAACCTTGGTGGGAACCCTTTTCCTCTGCTACAATATTTTGAGGGTGTTCGTTTCACCCTTTAAATTTTAGACCTCTAAAATCAAAGAGAATCTTGTCATTTAGGAGCATTAAATAAAATTTAATAACAAAATTTTTTTGACAGATGAATGCTCATTTCGAGACTAATTTTATGAGCCTAATTAATCTGTGTTTTGCTACAGTGATGCTACAGTAACCATCATTTAATCATGGCGTAATTACTCTCATTAGATTCGTCTCGCGAATTAGACCCGGAGTTCTGTAATTAGTTTTGTAATTAAACTTTATTTAATACTTTTAAATAATAAAATTCTTTTTGATGTGACCTCTCTAAAATTTAGACCCTGTAAACGAACACCCCAACTTGGTCGGAACCACATTTCTGAACAGCAGCATTGTCAGCGCATGGCTCAGCCTGACAGTACTAAGAGTTACTTTTTTTTCAGAAAATCAAAGATACAATATAGAAGACTTGAATTAAAAGAGAAGATAAGATAAAAGCCTGACAGTACTGAGTTGAGTTAATTTGCAACCTGAATTAGGGAAGCATGACAATATGGAGATCATACGCGCTGGCCTACTCATTATGCTTCTGGGACGGAAAGGTCATGGACAGGTTCAGTTGTACTGGCGATTGTGCCTGTGGCCTCTTGGAACCTTTTGTAATCCTGATGAACCCAAAATGCAAGCTTTGGAGTTTGGACGCAAACAGAGCACTGCAAAGCCGGACGATGGAACGAACACTGGAGAGTTAGTTGGTGATTTCGCCGATCATCTATGGACGAGTGCGCCGGGCGATCGAGCTGCCGGCAGTTGGCCCTGTTCTGCCGCACCGCCTCGAGGAGGAATCGTCCACTGCGACCAGCTGCGCGACGGCGGCGTCTGGCCTGGCCTGGCCGGCCAGAGCAGAGCAGCGCGTGGGGCGGTGGTCTCGCCACAGGCGGAGGCGATGCGTTTGGTGGACCGGAGCGCGGCAAATTTCCGGCGAGCAAACGGCGTGATTGGCGCGAACGGCCACTCTGTTCTCCGCGCCTTCTCTGCGCCGCGCCTGACAAGGAAGACTGTGTATGAGCGCGTTATGTGATGAGATGGGGCCCATCTGAGCCGCACAGGCCCGATCCAACGGTTATTAGGTACCCAGGGGTGGTCGCTATTCGAAATAGCGACTGCCCCCCGGGGTCACGACTCACGAGAACGCAGGCTCGCTGGAGCGCCGCCGTCCGTCCAACGCATGCATGCCCTCTTCCGAATCTGTTCGTGGTCGAGCCGAGTCGAACAAGGGCGGCCGAGAAACGCGTCGTCCTCTGTTTGCTGCAAGCCGTGGCTCGCCGGAGTGCCAGTGTGCCACAGCCGGAGCTGAGCATGGCGCGCCAAAGGTCAGTCGTGTGAGACTTGCGAGCTTCTCCTGCAGTAGGCAGGGCTGGAACCTGTCGGACATGGCGTGGCGTCGACCTCGCTCGCCCCGGCCAGCCTCCCCATGGCGTGCCTGTGCTGATGACCTGGTGTACGGCCGTAGGATAGCATATATATGGCACTGTAAAATTCGACTACTCTACCAGTACGAGCTAGCGGTGAGTGAGACCATTGTTCTATTCCCTCGCCCTCACATCCCTCGGTTCACAACCCATATGTAGCAACATGTGTTCATCTATGCACTTTAATTAATGGAATGAGAAAAAAGGTGGAGGTGCTCTCCCCGTCAGTTATACAAAAAAGGGTTAACTAAATTATCTATCCCAAATGTCATAGGTTATTTACTTACTCTGAAAATGGACACAAAAGTGGCCGTATTTCATTTCGTTAGAGCAAGCCTTTGACTATCATTTGCGTTATATATATGTCACTGGATTAATTTTCACCGAATGCTAGTTCTAATGATTTGTGAAATACGTCTACAGTTGCAGACTGAACATAGCTCAAATGGTTAGATTCATTGTGACAAAATCAATTAACGCACTCGGGTTCAAGTCCAAGACTTGGCCTGAGTGTTCTTTCAGTGGAAGATGATGTCTTTATATATTGTTCTTTCAGTGGAAGACGACGCCCCTGTCGACAGCGACTTCATAAATCTCAAGATCAAACCGGCCTAATCTTTCAGAGCCACTAATAGGGGTAGCTAAACTAGGTAGATTGGTTAGTGACTGAAGGCGACTCATCCAGGTAATAAACAAAAAATCGAAGGCGAAATTGCTCTCATAGCACTAAACTCGAAGGGGTTTGCTCAGGTACCATCATTTTTTGTGGAATTTCTCTGGTAGCACTAGATTTGATTCCTATCTTCTCCATCTAACACTGAGTCGTTGGATTTAGAACTGATGGCTCAGATTACAAACTGAAAGATCATTCCGTCAAATTCTCCGTTAGCCAGCCCATGTCTCCTTTCTTCTCCGATGAGCAAGACCGGACATCCTATCAAGAACTACTCTGGGCCTTCGGCGATACGGCCTCACAGTCACAGCAGACCATCTCCCTCCCTCCCTCTCTTTCTCCTACTGCTGAGCTTCAAGGACTACGCAATCACATCTCCCGTCCCATCCTCTCTGATGGATCTCTTGCTCCTAGCGCAGGGACACATGTGCCCTGTTGGCTGCTGCTTTCCTGATGCCGTGTGCTTCATCACGAGTAGCAACACATGCAATCTTGAAGCAAGAGGAAGACAACAGAAGAAATTGAATGATCTGGGCATCTCGCTGCCTCTAGAGCCTGCACCAGAGGAAAGAGAGGACGGAGTGCTAGACGGAGCAAGGATGGGGGAAACGCAATGCTATTTCTGAAATTGACAAAATAATGATGGTACCACAGCGAAACGGTTTGTTTTCAGTGCTATAAGAGCAATTTCGCCAAAATCGAACGCTCCGTTCCTTGCACGAAGCACACCTTCATTGCGTTTTTTACTTCACTGAAGACGAGTTTGTCGTTGCTGCCAACAACGTATATGCTAATGAGTGTATACTTTTATACTGTTTTACTTTGAAAAAAATAGTTTCCTTCTGTTTCATGATGACAAGATCAAGATGACTTGCGTGGTCCTAATTTTATTTTCAACAGCCGGCGCACAGCCTGTAACTGTTTCCCTCTTCGATTATATCAGTGCCTTCGGACCTGATCTACTAGATGCTTTAGCTTTCTACAGGAGGAGGTCCGGAAGACCAGAACCAAGAATAAAAGGAAAGCGATAATCGTAAGGTTTGTTCGCTTGCCTGCTTCACTTGAGTACTCTGATCGTTTTCTGAAGATACTCTGCCCTCCATCTTGTGTTGTTTGCAGCCTAATTTGATGTGTTTTTGATGACCTTGTCTTCGGCTTTGTCAAGATGGCCGACGTTGCATTCGGCAGCTTGGAGAAGATCGTCAAGGTCGCGCTCGCCATCAAGGAGGCCGTGGAGACAGTTAAGCAGAACGATAAGGAGTGCCGTGCCATCGAAAAGTGCGCCACTCGATGCACGGCTCTCTTGAAACGGCTGGAGGAGCAGACGGACATGATGAAGGACGCGATGCGCGGGCCGCTGGAGGATGTGGCGGAGAGCCTCGAGGAGGCCCTCGAGCTCGTCAAGTTGTGCCAGCGGAAGCACTGCTTCAGTCATTTGTGGAAGGCAGGGGACACGGCCAAGGAGCTGCGTCGGGTGCAGGACGATATAGTGAGGAAAATCCAGGTGGGAGACTTCGCCGCCATGGTCCAGGCCACCGTTATGTTGACCAACATCCAGAATGCTCACGCTACTCTTCCACCGCCGCCGCCACCCTCAGAAGAAGTGGTTCCTGGTAAGGAAGTAATGACAGAAAAGATATAGAGCCTGTTTCTTCGTTAGGGGGCAACCAAAAATATTGTTCCCCAAAGGTTGTTTTATGGGGCAAACAAAAAAAATATAGGAGCTAATTTTGCTTTCCCTCCTTCAACAGTTCTCATTAAAATAGATGCAAAAGGTCATCATTTGGAGCCACAATAATGTAGTTTCTCTTGAAAGGAGGAGGATTGAGCGTCGTCTCTTCCCCAGTTTTTGTGGCTACAAATGATAGAATTCTGGGGGCACCAAAACATTGGGGCCTGTTTTGAGGGTCCGCTCGAGGCATGTTTTTGGGTTAAACACTTAAACTCCAATATAATGATTTAGGGGAAGATTTTGGTTGTCTCTAGAAGATGCTCAAAGCTCCTTCAATTTTAGTACTAGTATTGTCGTACCCAGAATAACTGATGGTGCTTTACTGTTTCATGTCTGGTCGGTATGTGTTCTTCCTACAACAGGCTTCATGAGGTTCAGTAATTATGAGTTGAGTACTGCTACAAATAATTTTTCAGACCAAAACATCATTGGAGGGGGCGGCCCTGCTACTGTCTACAAGGTACTCCGTGTGCTATCTGTTTGAAATTCATTTAGCACGTTTTTAGTGACCATAATAATTAGAGGGGATAGCATACAAGGGGTTTTCGTTTAAATAATGGCATATTAATAATTAAGTGTCATTTACACCTTTTCATAAATTGCTCGTCCTTCTCCACGGCCAGCCCCAAGTTAGTTTGGATGGAACTATTCATCAATTGGTTTTCATGTTTTTTGCCCCTAGAGCAACTATCAAGAGCAATTGGTATTTTGAAATGAATATCGCTATCATCAGCTCTCGAAGGAGATCATGGGTTTTTGCGCACTGTTGTTGTTTCTTCTTGTTGTCAGCAAAGTTGTTATAGTTAAGTCGTATGTAGCTGTTATTTTGCATTGCTCAACCCAAACGACATCAGCTTTTACAATCTAATAACTTACAAATTTCGGAATCTGCAATCTAAGATTCCATAAATAATCTGGGAACAAACGAACAACCCTTAAGCACGTCTCGACCAACTGGTCGTTGAACTCCGCCTTGGCCGCGCGTGTCTGAGGCTATGGAGGCGCGGACCAGATACGTGTGGTTTGGGAAGTTCCGCTTCACTGTTCGTGCTCTGTCGGGACTAGTCACCGAGGCCGCTTAGGTGAAGAAGCTTGATTGCGTCAGCCATGGCAGATCCTGTTGAGCATTCTGAATTCCTGCAAGCTCTGAAATTCTTTCCTTTGCAGTTGTCTTGGCAAGCGACGCGCAAGGTGAGCGCAAGGTGAGCGTTGCTTGAGCCCAGTTGTCTCATCTTCTGAAGTTAGTACAAACAAATGAATTAAGCCTGTGTGGCTGTGTCCCACATTTACCTAGCTATTATGCACCTACATTCCTAGCATTCCACAATAACAAGGAAAAGATGGCATCAAGACACGTCTGGCATCTTGGATTATTGTTACTCTGCCACAGTAATCTGACAGTACTAAGTTGAGTCGTAATATGAAAGGTATACAGTAACTTTTTTTTTTCCAGAAAGTTCATGATACAATGGAGAGAGAGATCATATACGGGCCCAGCCCACGAGCCCGGTAGAAGGCGGTGGTGTTCCGGCCCAGAAGAGAGATTTCGGGTTCGGAAAAAGGTTTGTGCGGCCTGCCTTTCGACTCGGACTCAGGGGGCCGGCCGGCCGCCGCCCGACTCGATCTATTATTGCAGGCACCCGCCGTAACGCGAGCGGCAGGTGTTTGTTCTTCGTCACCACACAAGCGATTGGATCGGATTGGATCCACGCCGCGCCGTCCTTCCATGGAGCGCTCGCCGGAGGAGGCCGCCGCCCCACCGCCGCTGCTGGACGACGAAGGCGAGATCAGAAGGGCCGAGGCCAACGGTACGTGCAGGTCTCGCGTCTCTTAATTTTTTTTTTCTTCTGACTGACAACAACGACGCCGATCGGTGCAGGGTTCGATCTGTTCGTGGGCAACATGGGCGCGGAGGTCGACGAGGCCTTCCTGACGCGCGTCTTCTCGCAGTTCGCGTCCTTCGTCCCGGGTTCTGCGCGCGTGAAGCGGAACGCGGACGGGACGACGCGCTGCTACGGATACGTCACCTTCGCCGAGCGCCGGGACGCCGACGCGGCGAAGGCGGAGTTCGACGACCGGCTCGTCGGGACGCGCCCCGTCAGGCTCTCGGTTTGCCGCCGGTGGAGCGAGGAGGCCCAGCGGCGCCTGACGCCCGAGCAGCTCATGGCGCGGTGCGAGATGCGGAAGCGGCTCTTCCAGGAACAAATTCGACGGAATGGAGGGCTGCCGTCGCGCGGTGCTCCTCCGCTCACGTATTATTCGACAATCAGATACTAATAAAAGTGCGCCATAAAAGTGGCCATTTGAATAATTAGTTATGTTATTATGAGTAGAGAGATTTCCTTGTGTGCCCCTGGAAAAAGTTCGTTTCCCTTCTCAGTCACTGAAAAACTGCATCGTCCGACCTGTTGTTTCTTTGGGAAGGGTACCACCGCGGGGACGTGGGCGCAGAGCCGCAGAGTCATGTGAGTCGGGATCGGTGGGTGGAGTGGAATGTTAAGGAGATCACAGCTCTTGGCTGCACGTTACATTGACCTCCTACGACGACACTACGTGGAGGGGAGCTCCATCCAAACGCGAATCAGTAGTAGGGCGCCAAAAGTGATGGCTGACTAGAGAATGACGGCGTGCGATAAACGGGCTCGCACCAGTCGCAGAGGCGACTTCAGAACAGAAGATGGGTGCGCGACATCGTCCGCCGTACGTGCTGCGGGACCTGCCCTGGAGGATGGTCCGAGCCGACGCTGCGGCGACGTTCCTGCTGCAACCAGCAGGGCGCGGATGGGTACGCGGCCGCCTCGGCGTTCGCGAGGTCGCTCGCTCGGGGTGCAGTTCGCGGCGGTGGAGCCCAAGACCGCCGCGTAGTGGCTGCTCCAGCAGGGGACCGTGGACGACGTAGGGCGGCGGCCGGCTTCTCTTCTACCTGCGGTGCGTCGTGCCGGCCGACCAACTACGCCGCGGAGGACGTACGCGCTCGCTCGTGCACTCCTGATGACTGCGCGGCGCAGGGAGACTACGTACGGGTCCATGATGCGGACCCCGCACGCCGGCATGATCACCTCAGCGCGTTCTTCGGTCTCTGCGATGCATGATGAGCCCCTGCCTGATGAGGCCCGTGTCCAAGACTGAGTGAGCTACTGACATGGCTGTTGCGCATTCTGAACTCCGTTTCCTCTTCTGTGGAGCATCACATCACGCCGTCCTGATCGCAGGAAACGTTTTCTCTAGCGAATAGCCAGAGGAACTGTGTGATCAGCGATCAATGGCTTCAGAATACAGTAGTACGCTGGAGTTCATTACCAGAGCCAAGGGCTAAGCTCCTCCTCAGGCTCGGGCGTGTCTGAGGCCATGGAGGCGCGGACCGTGGTGCTCCGCCGCCTCAGAGGAACCAAGCAGAGGGTGCTTTGCAACACTGGACCGGCGACGTGGACCAGCGGCGGCGCAACCAGAGACAGACACGTTTTTCGAAGTTTATCGTCCTTTCCTGACCATTTCTCTGCAGTTCTTAAATCTCTGCAATAATCATATCTGCGAGCTCTAAACAAGTTCAGAGACACATTCTGAATTTCTGCGAGCTCTGACATTCTTTGCCTGACCAGTCCGTTGCAGTTGTCTAGGCATGGAACGCGCAAGGTGAGCTTTGATTGAGCCCAAGTGAGAGCTGTTCACAAGTGACACTTCTCCTAGCCTGGATTTAGCCTCGCAGTCCTGCATGATACAGCAAGATGATTAAAGAATAGAAACGTGTAGGTGCTGAAATCGTTGGAGAGCGACTGGTTCTGATGTTTGGCTCCAACACTAACATTTCACATCTCTGAAAGAGATAAATGGCAGGAATACACAAACACATCGTCCTGAAAATCTGAAGAAACTCTGAACTGCTCAGATCAAATGAAGTTGATACTCTCGGATGGTATATGTATTTGCATCCACAATAGCAAGGGGAAAAAATGGCATGAGACATCTCTGGATGCTTGGATTATTGTTACTCTGCAACAGTAATCTGACAGTACTAGGTTGAGTTGAAATATGAAAGATACAACTTTTTTTTTCAGAGAGTTCCTGATACAATTGAGAGATCATGTGCGCGCCTACTCATTAGCTCAAACAAGGTTTCGTTCTACGTGGGAGAGAACGTTGATGTGGCAAAATGAGAGGCATGACAATTTCTGAACCAGGGAGTTTAGAGTTCTCTCAATCTGGTCAACTCTCATTCTGGTCGATTAGCATTTAGCATGTAGTTGCCGTGTTTAGTGCGAAATAGGTGATCATTTTTTTTTACGAATTAGGTGTGGTGGCTGGTAGCGACTCATCATGTAATTAATAAATAATTCAATATAAAGGTCCTAAAAAAGGACTCGCCCAGGAAGCCGCTTTCCGGGAAATCAAATCTGGCATGTTTGTTATATATAACTAGCATGTTTGGCGTCCTCTACTTTTGGACAATGGGTTTCATCCTTATAAAAAGCAATTTTTTTCTCTTACATCTTAATTGATGTGCTATGTCATCTATTTTGTCGATATGGCGCCTTATTTAATGCTGATCAAAGACTCATTAAAAATGGCCTTAATAAGCATGTAGTTGATGTGTTTAGTGTGAAATAGGTGGTCGCTGTTTTTTAACAAATTAGGTGGTTGCTGTTGGCGACTCATCACGTAATAAAGAATCCAGTATAAGTGTCAGGGAAAAGCGACTCGTCTAGGGAGCCGCTTTCTGGGAAATCAAGGCTGGCATGTTTGTCTTATAAAAAAAATCTGGCATGTTTGGCGACCTCTGCTTTTGGAGACCTCTGCTTTTGGACAACGGGTTTCATCCCATGAAAAGGCTTTTGTTTTCTCTTACATCTTAATTAATTGATTGCCATGTCATATATTTTGTGATGTAGCGTCTTATTTAATGTTGAACAAAGACTTATTGAGACTGGCCTTAGCATGTAGTTGTGTGTTTAGTGTGAAATAGGTGGTCACTTTTTCTTAATGAATTAGGTGGTGGCAGGTGACGACTCTTAAGAATCTAATATAAGCGTCCTCGAAAAGCGACTCGCCAAGGAAGCTGTTTTCTAGGAAATCAACACCGAGCCTGCTTTTGGACGCTGGCGTCAACAGGCAGAGAAAAAGCTCGGGAAGCAACACCGAGCCTGCTTCTTCGTTTTTTGTTTTTGTTTTTGTTTTTGGCATTTTTACACGCTGCTTCTTCGCTTTAGTACGAAGGGTTGTTTTTTAAGCTTTTGCGGGGTTTGAAATGCTACCCTGCTTGTAAAAGCTGAAAAAGGCTCCCCAACCCAAGCAGTGGGCTCCCATGCAACTGGATGCATTTCTTTGATTGGTCCTATTTTTTTACTTTAAACAACGGGCGCACATCATGACACTGATTTCCTCTTCGATTGCATTATTAATGGCTTGTTGGACTTCATCGACTTGCCGCTAAGCTTTCTACAGGCGAGGTCCGTAAGAGCAGAACCGAGAAGAGAAGCCATAATAGTGATAAACGGCAGGTCCGTAAGACTGGTTCTGATGTTTGGCTCCAACACTAACATTTCACATCTCTGAAAGCGATAAACGGCAGGAACAGAGTATACACAAACACATCGTCCTGAAAATCTGAAGGATCTCTGAACTGCTCAGATCAAATGAAGTTGAGACCCTCGGATGGTATAATTGGCAAGGGAAAAAAATGGCGTCAAGACATCTCTGGCATCTTGGATTATTGTTACTCTGCTACAGTGATCTGACAGCACCAAGTTGAGGGGTTTTTTTTTTTAGATGGAACATGAAAGACAATTGCTCAAGGACTGATTCAATTGTACTGGCGATTGTGCATGTGACCTCTTGGAACTTTGCATTCCTGATGAACCAAAAAAAATTGTGTAACCTCTGGCAGTGGCGGAGCCAGGCCCACAAATAGGGGTGGGCTGAAATGCTATTGGGCTAGAGAGGCTGGGCCGGGAAAGGCGAAAATCCACAAAAATAAAAGAAAAACAATACTGTAGCATATGTTACAGTGCTAAAATGTAACACTAGGCTGAAATTAGGGGTGGGCCGAGGCCCACCCTTCCCCTGGCTGGCTCCGCCCCTGACCTCTGGATGCAAACAGAACATTGCGAACCCGGACGATGGAAAGAACACTCGAGAGTTCGTCAAATAACATGCATCATTGGATTATCATTAAAATTAACGGTTCGATTTTTTTCCGATTAATGTGGTAATTTCGTGACTGTGAAAGCAAACGTGATGACTTCTATTAACCTTCAAATATTAAGTTAATTTGATTTAACTAAATTATCTATCCTAAACATTAATTATAGGTTACTTAGTTTTGAAATGGAGATAGTAATATTATAAAAAAAATGAGATAGCAGTATAATATAAAAGCCTTGTCTTATATTTACTAATTGGAAGCTCCTTTTGGTGCCTCCACATTAATCGGATAAAAATCCTAAAAATTACGAAAAAAAAGCAAAACATCTGACCGTTGTTTTTATGCTCGATATATCACAACCATGGATCAACAACCAAGAAAATCCTTCACGGAGAAACAATTGGAGTCCTAACGAAATACGTATCACCCTGCCAAAATCTTTCACGTCACGCGTCTAGGCAAGTCCCGATTGATATCTCCTTTTCTATATCTCTAAACCTGAGCAATTAATGAAGGAAAGAATAGTTAAACGGATTAAATCAGATCAAGGGCATGCAGTCTTTTATCCATAATAACCAGCGATTTTTGCATGGTGCCACGATGTGTTGTCCAGCACCATGCGTACACGGCCAAGTATTAATCAGCAGGATTTCTGTGGGATGACGATGAGAACTGTCACACCCGGTTTTAAGGACAAAACCGAATGCTCATCTATATGTGTGCCCAGGATCAAGTTTCACACATATAGAACAAAGTATAGTAAAACAGAGTAACCAGTGTCATAAATACATCGTACAAATATTACAATAAATGTCTCAAATGACTAAACGAATACAAACGCTAGCGGAAGACTCCATAACGCCACAGGCAGTCGACCGGGGGCTCTACAAGCTTAGTCTTCACCATCGTCTTCAAAGTAGTCCATCTTCACTCTCTGAGCAGCATATCATGATTGTAGAGGAAATAGCAAGCGTGAGTACATGTCGTACTCCGCAAGTGTGGGAAAATATGCAATATGCAAGGTTATAACAAGAAAGGCCAACATATGGTTCATAGCAGAAAAGCAACTTAACTTAAGACATTATTAAAGCACCTATATATTACTAAGTGAAATAAACCCTCCAAAGATTATTAACATAAGGTCAACTATACAGGTTACTCCACCTGTAAAGACAAGGGTTACTCCACCCCAACCAAACTACAGGTTACTCCACCTGCAGCTCCTATGGGTTACACCACCCATACCTGGTTACTCCACCAGATCCACCCAACCATTCCCACTAATCATGTGAGGATCCAGGCCGCTCCTGACCGTGAGCATGACTGTCATGACAGTTTTACTTCTCTGCAGAGGTGCACAACTTTACCCACAAGGTGGTGATTTCATCATCCGTCGATGACTAAAGTCTCCATGTTGCCACTTCACACTACCGAAGGTGTGAGGCCAAGAGATCACCACATGGTCTTTCAAAGTGCTTCCCAGCCGGCAAACATCCCATGCTAAGTTTCCACCGCTGTGGGATTACGCCATCCAGACAGAAACCCCCTCTTGCACCGTGGCTAGGATTACTCCATCCATCACCTAAGAATGAGATTACTCCATCCCACTCCTCTTCCTCGAATGCCGCCAAAACTGGGAAGACAACATAATACTTGACCAAGTCTACCATAATCAACCTTGTGCTTTGTGCTGTTGTCCTGGGTTGCCGCTCCACGAACCGGTCCTTATGATCACAAGCAGGTACTACCCACAACCAACAGTACCATGACAGGCACATGTGCATACCCGCACCATCATCAACATCCTCCTGCTTGGATCACCTAAGTTCCATGTTGCTAAAAATATTAACCGGTCCATGAAGATTATGTTGAAGTGAACCATTAGCCAAGATTATTAGTCAAATTATTATCCATCCCAAGACAGCAAGCTAAGCATTACCTACCCATCCATATTATTAACCACACCCAGGCGACAAGGATAAAGTAAGGAACATGATATGACACATGGGATTCAAATTAAACGCAATGCATGCAAAACTAGAGGGAGAAAGAAATTTGTTCAAGATGCGTCAAGGAACACTTGCCTCAAAAGAAGTGCTGCTGCTCAGAGTCTTCATGTCTTGATGTTCCCCTTGGTGGTTTCTCGAACACGCATTTCTATATAACGGTAACATGCAAAATATACAAAGCACAAACAATAAGAAACAGTACACCAAAAAGCATCAAATTACTACAAAAACAGTACCAAGAGATAGTACTCGTCACTACGATCGCTTGAGTGCAAGAATCGCTTAAAACAAGGCTATGAGTAAAAAGTTATGATGTTTCTAAGTTTTAGGACTAAATCAGGAAAAACAGAAACGCTTAAGAAAGGAAACGTGCGCGTTCCCGTTGATTGGATGCGTATTTTGGGACAAAGTTAACACAAGAATATGCGCAATTGTGTGGAACATATTGGACACAAGATGATTGGGGCACTGGTTTACCTAAAAAAGAGATCAAATGGTTGGATCTAGATGGAGTTGTTCTGGAACAGTTAACGGTGGCATTGCGTTCCTGGTCGATTCCTAAATGATCTCGACGAATACTTTGGGGGACGCGTAGTAGACTTTCTGGAACACAACATGGTCTTGAGTTTAGGTCAGAAATGTAGAGGGATTGGTTGGAACACAAAAAACAATTACCATCAGATGCGCTGGACAGATCCAGAACAGGAGCAGTAGTCATTGCGAATTAGATCCCCGTCGAACCAGGTCATATATTGGGATGAATTTTGGATATGTTGTAGAAGACTCTATTGCTCACCTGGTGGAAAAATTTGGTTGCATTTGGATGGACGGATCGCCGGGAACATTGATGCCAATATGTGACTGTGCTGCTGGACGCGAGGGTGGCGACGCGTGGCGGCAGCCTGACGGCGTGGGAGGGGTTTGGAGGGCAAGGAGAACGTGGGGAAGGCTCCCATATATGTAGAGGGGGTGGCTTGGGGTTTGGCAGAGGGTTTGGGCTTGGCCCATAGGTGGGGAGAGGTGAGGAAAGGTGGGCCTCGGCCCAAACGGCAAGGAAATCGATGGGGGAGTTGAAATATGGTGGTGGGCTGCCTTAGTGTTCGGCCCAAGAGAGCTTAGGGTCAAGGGGAGGACGTGGGGAGGTGTCTAGGCATTCATAGGCAATGTCGATATAGTGTGCTAATGAAAAGAGATGAGGACTAGGAAGGAAAAAAAATGCATTATCGAGCGTTAGATGATGTTTTTATTTCCTTTTGCGTGAAAACAGTAAGTGGAATGAATGTGGATGGAATCATATCTTGGAAGTAGAATGTGGGACACATCATGTCAACATGAATGAATGTATAGATGACGATAGGTGATGTTATAAAAGGAAATTTCACAAGTCATGAGGTCAGAACGAACATGCACAAGCCTGAACTTACATTGATGCAGAAAGGAATAAAGAAAACAAGAAAACTTCTAAACTCGATCTACGGAGTCGTAGACGGAACTGAAGATCATGGTTGAATAGATCAAGGTCCAAATATATAAATGCATTATGAGAGAAACATTGATTCGACTCAACGAAGATCCAAAATGACAAGGGATCAAAGAAATTTATATTAATGATACAAAAGATTGACTAGGTATAAGACATATGACACCCAAGTGATATCTATTATTTTAACATCCAACTTTATGTTATGCATCAATGACATGTGCACCTGCCATTGCATCGACATAAATTTGGTAACTAAAATAATATAATATCATTGTGTGGTTATGCCAATACAGAGGCCACGAGGTAGCATGACTTGTAAAGAGTCTATGGAATGGATAAACAGATTGGTTGGAGGTGTAAGATAAATGAGAAAGAACTAGATAAACAAGAACACATGATGCTATCATTGAATGATTGAATATAGTTGAATTTGATTATGATACAATAACAAAAGAGATAACTGAAGAAGTTTATAGTATTTGTAGGACCCTTTCATATGAGTGTGTTGTGCAAAGCAACAAGGCACGAAGAGATGAACACATCGGTGAGGAGTCAAATGGCGGTGTTGAGGAGCTTGGAGGGAAAGAGGAAGATGACCCGTGAGGCCTGATTTCCATGGGAGAAGCGAGATAGGAATGTGATGACCGATTTTTCATGATAGACGAGGATGAACGACAACTGTGGTGCGACTTTGGGTGTTGCACGATGCAATAGCATGCATGTATTGTGCGTGCTAGGGTTTGCAGGGCGATGTGATATTCTTGACTGGATAGAGCAGGGCTTTGGTGTTTATTGAGGAGATAGGGGCATTGTGGGTCGTGGTTGACTAAAACAAAGACACGATGGTAGCAAGGCAAAGACATTGTCGCTAGACTCAAAACTTTAGTAGGCGCTAGCTGCAGGTAGCATTGAGAGAGAAAGGAGCAAAATATCAGGACATCGGTATCGGGATGCAATGGTTTCCATGTAAGTAGCTAGCAGGTAAAATAGAGATGGCCAAAAGAGAAAGGGAAAAGGGTGTCGCAAGCTGCAACATTGGGTCCCAATATAGCTACGTGTGTATATTACAAAGTAAGTCACGATAGATAGAAAATAAACAAAGGAATGAAACGTCTGGGGTACAAGCTGATGGAGAGACATAAAGAAATTAGAAATGATTGAAAGTGCAAGCAGGTAGCTCGTTTGCTTGCAACTCAAATGATAGAAATAAGCAAAAAGAAAAATGACAGAGTAGCATTAAGAGAGGTAAGGTTTTGCGAAAGCTAAATAGCAAGACCATGATAGGAGGAAAAATAATAGGGAGGAGGGTGATTGGGTGGTGATAGCGAAGGTCTGTTGGATTGACTGCACATTGAGGAAGAAAGACATATAACTAGATAGATAGATAAAGAGCCTCGTGAAAAGATCAGCTGCTTGTTGTGGTGCAGCTATCTTCATTACAAACATTTAGTAGAAAGAGAGAGAAAGAAAAGATGATTGAACAATGAAATCGCAGGTGGCTTGATTGCTTGCAAACAAATGTTAAAAATGAACAAAGAGTAGAACGGTATAGTAACAGCAAAGAGTATGGCTTGGTTGTACATAAGCTTCATGGCACGATCGAAGGAAAAGAAATTAAGAATGGTAGATGAGATAAAAGAAAAGGAAACATAGGAGGTAAACAAAAGGCATGCAAAGATATTTTGATCGCATAGTTTTTTTGCACATAGATAGCTTGGTTGTTTGCACGTTGATGGAGAGAAGAGAAGAAGAGAAACAAACAGGATGACACCTTGGCCGAGATTAGGGCTAGGCTAGGAATTGCACTATTATCGATACTCAAAAACTAATTCGATCCACAAGATCACTATCGAATTTTGAAATTCATTTTTCACACAGAGAAGCACCTAATGCTGACTAACGAGCATGAATGCAACAAACAATTTATATAACCTATATTTATTTAATTTATTTAGAAAATAATTCTTTTGCCTAAAGAAAAATGACAACAGTCGAATATTAAAGTTAAATTTTAAACTATTCCCAAAAAGCTTTAAAATTTAGTGAAATTTGAGTCACATTCCAAAATTTAAAATTTTGGGGTGTTACAAGAACCGATAAGGAATGACATTCGAGGGCAAGGTTTAAATTTCAGCGCAAACTGAAATGTAGATTAGAGTAGCCTAGCGATTGTGCTTGCAAGTTCACATGGTCGTGCCAACACAATGAGCAGAGTGGCCAGTTCTTTGCAGCGTTGACTAAATCGTTGCATCTAGGATCTAGCAAGCATGTCGCAAGTTGGCTTCCTTGGCTCGGTCGTGGCACACTATCATTGCCCTATGTTACCGATTGTATCCTGAATATCATGGCAACCGTCCTTAAATGTAGACCTTTCTAGCATTACACAAAAATAATTTTAGAGTCAAAAAACTATTATACCTCTCATTTTGACCTAACTCATCCCTCCATCAACCCTAAAGTTTGTCTTTTTAAACGCCTTAAATTTAAGGACAAATTTTGAACTCAAAAATGTTTTATATTAACGAACAGAGGGAGTATATGGCATAGTTACGTCATAATTCCACATTGAGCCAACTAGAAGCAATCTTCTGACACAGTGGTGGCATCAACCAAAAAAGATAATGAGGTTGTAAAACCAAGGATTGAAGAAGAACTACCCGAGTCAACCTTCACATGAAAAGTGATGTAGTATGCTAGGCAACAAAACCATCGCCCGCATCATCATATTAAATTTGTTTTAGAGCTAAAGGTGTAAAGTGATTTGGCTCCGGGGAAGGAGGAGTTTAACTAATTAAATGGTGTGTTGTATGTCAGAAGGTTATTTAGAGAGAGAGAGAGAGAGAGAGAGAGAAGCATGGTGGTGTGTGTTAAAAAAGGAATAGCTTGGGTAGCCTATAACACAACCATAGTATATTCAGTTCGATATAAATAAATAAAATTAAATTGTTCTAAAGCGAATTTAAAAACACAATTTGTTATTTTTCAAGCCCATTGGGAGTTTGGTTTTGGAATAAATCCAGTAGACTTTTACAAATTTAGACGAACCGGCATTATTTTCAAAGATACTTAAATTGAAATAAAAGTTCTAAAATTACTATATATCCCGGCATTATTTTCAAAGATACTTAAACTGAAATAAAAGTTCTAAAATTACTAGCCCGTGCAGGTGCACGGGTTAAATGGCTAGTTTTCCTAAACGGAATTAAACTCCATTTAAACAGCGTCTAAACGCTAGACGAGTGACCACCATTTATGCCTAAACGGCCGTTTAGCCCGTTTAAACTGTTTTAAACGCTAAACGATGGTCGACCGACTGTCTACCGTTTACCGTCTAGGAAAACATGGTATAAAAGTGGAGATAGTAGTGGCCGTATTTTATTTTGTTAGTATTATAAAAACGTGGCCGTGTTGCTAGTGTCTTGCTGCTAGCCTTTGTTTTCCTTCTGTTTTGGGTTTTTTTCCCCTTTATTAAGCCTTCGGGTTTTTTGTAATAATTTGTAACTCTGTTTTTTCTTAATGAAATACGTGCTCCGTACTTGAAAAAAAAGTAGCCGTGTGATAGGTTACTTACGGTATAATTGGGTGCCAAAGACATTATTTAAACTGGATTAATTGTTCGTCAAAATGCTAGTTTAAGTGTCGTTTGGTTTCGAGCCTTAGCTCACGACGCCGCTGCTGCTGCACACAAACGACAAGCCAAAAAAAACCAAGCATGTTTTCAGGCGCCGTATGTTTGGCGTGGTGAGATGTGGCCGGGTATCCAAGCAGCTTCCTAATGATATGGAATACGTCTACAAATTTCTGAATCGGGAGTTCAGACTTCAGAGTTTTCTCGATCTAGTCAACTTTTTGGGGAGTCAAAACTGGCATGTTTTGTTTCAAAAAAGAAAAAAAAAGCTGGCATGCTTGGCGTCCTCCGCTTTAGAGCAAGGCTAATGCGAGCCAAGCGGCTCCGAGCCACCTCACTCTGGCGTCCATGAATAAGCCGCCAGGGCATGCAGATCACTTTTATTCTCATTCTCCTCATGGGAGTTGGGGATGAGCCCGGCGCTTGAAGACGCGTCAAGCGCGCGCTCTCTCCTCATTTCTCTTTCCTTCGTGTAGGAAGATACTCACATGCATGAGCAGACAATGCGATGGGCCTGATTTTTCGCAACCTCGACATGGGGAAAAAGCTCGGGAAGCAACCTCGAGCTAGCCGGAAGCAACCTCGAGCTAGCCTGCTTGTTCGCTCCTTCGCTATTATAGTACAAAGGGTTGCTTTTTCAGCTCTTGCGGGATTTGAAAAGCTACCCCGCTTGCAAAGCTGAAGAAAAGCTACCCGACCCAAACAGTTGGCTCCCATGTGCTTGTGTGGATCGATCCACGCCTTCATTGCATTTCATTGATATTGACCGGTCCTAATTTTTACTTTGAACAACGGACGCACATCCTTTCACTGATTCCCTCTTCGATTATATCAGTGGCTCTCTGGACTTGCCGCTGAGCTTTCAACAGGTGAGGTCCGGAAGAGCAGAGCCGAGAAGAGAAGGAAAAGCCACAATAGTAAAGTTCGTCCCGTTGCTTTCTCGATTAAGTGCCCCGATCGTTTTGATTGTGACCAGTCCAGTTGTTTCTAGACTGCTAACGTGATGCTGTTGCTTTTGTCGCGTTTTCAAGATGGCCGACGATGCATTCGGCGGCGTGGAGAAGATCGTCAAGGTCGCGCTCGCCATCAAGGAGGCCGTGGAGACGGTTAAGCAGAACGATAAGGAGTGCCGTGCCATCGAGAAGTGCGCGGCTCGATGCTCGGCTCTCTTGAAGCGGCTGGAGGAGCAGACGGACACGATGAATGACGAGGCGATGCGCGGCCCGCTGGAGGATGTGGCGGAGGGCCTCGAAGAAGCCCTCGAGCTTGTCAAGTTGTGCCAGCGGACGAGGAAGCACAACAAAATCAGTCAATGGTGGAACGCAGCGGACATGGCGAAGGAGCTGGGTCGGGTGCAGGACGATATACTGCGGAAAGTACAGATGGGACACTTCGCCACACCACGATCCAGACCACCATTATGGTAACCAACAACCAGAACGCTCACGCTGCTCCTCCGCCGTCGCTGCCGGCGGCGGCAGCGCCCTCGCTGACACAACGGACCTCAAAGGAAGTGGTTCCTGGTAAGGGAAGTAACGAATAGCAAGCTCCGTATCGTTTGTCAGAGTTTACCTACCACCTAGTTCGTTCAAATTGAGTGATGGTGCTATAGTGTTCATGTTTGGTCGGTATATGTGTTCTTTCTACAACAGGCTTCACACAGTTCAGTTCGTATGACTTGACGGCCGCTACGGAGGACTTTTCAGACGAAAACATCATTGGAAGGGGCGGCTCTGCTACTGTCTACAAGGTACGGTACATGGTTTGCTAGAAATTCTACTCCCTGTGTTCTATTTTAAGAGGCAGTGTTATGGTATTCTCTTCACCCAACTGTTGCACCTATGGTGCAAGAGTTGAAACCAATCTCAGCCGTTGATTTTGTTAAATTAAAAATAATTAGGTGGAATTAAAATTAATAAGGTGCTGAAAATGGGGATCTCTTCCTCTGCAATTTCCTCGATCATTCTCTTGCATGACACATACTCCGTTTTAGCATGGCATATTTTGTGATCCGTTTTCTTTCTTTTGGCAGCACAACATGTTGTACCAAACCATGTCATGTTCTTTTTTTTTTGTGAACCATAATAAAACGCCACGTTCTATTTTCTCCCACCATACATGTAACCTACTTTTCCTAGCATGCTACGATTCCTAAAAATTTTACCAAACCATGGTACAACTGCACACATCATGCATGTCACGTTCTATTGCTCTTAAACATGTCACGTTCGTCTCCAACACATTGCACAGTTCCTCAAAATTCGGTCACGTACGTAGACCTCTTTCCAAATAAATCAGCATAAAATCGGCCTCACATCTTGTAAAACGAAGTGGCCTCACATCTTCTAAAACAAATGCAGCAAAAAAACCCTTTCACATGGGTTTGTTTCTTAATTTTTTTTTTCCAAAATAGAAAACAACAAATAACAAAAAAAATAGTTATGGATGAAGTCTTGCACCCTTCATATTTTGCCTCAAGATCTACTCAAATGGACGGTCCATAGTTATTTAGGACTATCCTATCGAGAGCCTAGATGTATTTCTAAGTTCAACATTATTTTTTCACATTAGATGTCATTCTAATTTTTCAATACAACATTTCTCTGTCTCTCTCATCCTTCATTCTTTCATGTTTTCTGTGTACTCACTTTTCACATCCCTTTTAAGTGCTGGCCAAGAGCTAAACAATACTTAATACGGAGGAAGTGCTTTAGCGTGCGTTTTCAGTGACCATAGTAAGTCTTATTTATGCCCTTCAACAAATTGCTCGTCCTTGCTCATGGCCAGCAGGCTAGTTTGGATGAACTGTTCATTAATTATTCTTTCATGTATTTCGTACGTAGAGCAACTCTCAAAAGCAATTGGTATTTTGAAATAAATATTGCCATCATTGACTCTCGAAGGAGATCAAGGGTTTTTCGCACTGTTGTTGTTGTTTTTGTTATCATCATTGTTATTAGGGGAGATCACGTTTTCTAACATCAATTTGAGAGTCAATTGTGATTTTAATTTCGAATTTGGCATTTTATGATTTTATCTCTTTTTCAAATCAAAGCTACTGTTTACCATTGTTTTCAATCTCCATCGGATGGACCCGATAAACGAATTTAAAAAAGATGGAAAACAACATCGGGACAAAACTACCTCGACCACGATAAGTCTCAAACCCCCGTCCCGTGCTCTCGACTCCTCTCATCTTCCTCTAACCTAACCTGGGGCCGGTTAGGCAAGCGCGACACGGGGGCCTCAGAGCAAGATGTGGCTATGAGCATCCAATACCTCTGTCCGATCCAGACTGGATGGTCGTGGCCGCGATGGTGTGCTTAACGTTAGTGTTCATGTCCAGCCTAGATTTTGCCGCCTATTACTTGATTTTTTTTATTTGGATCTGTTTGCTGCCGCACAACAAATCACCCTGCATCCATCCGCTTGAATGGCGTGATAGTGAGAAATCACTCTTGTTTTTTCCCCTACATTTCATTAATTTTTGTGATGTCGCAAGGCTGAGAGAGTGATGAATCCCTCTTTTTTCTTCAAATGCATTGATAATTTTTGTTATAAAAGGTGAATGTTGCACCACATTTGGGTAACTGCACATATGTAGCATGCAACGTACCAAACTTAGCAAATTTTATCAAAATTTAATTGATTTTTTGTCAAATTTTGTCCAAGCTTAACAAATTTTTGTCAAAATTTGAAGGTTCTTGCAAATCTATTAAAGTTCATATTAAGAACACCAAAAACTTTTGAAATATATTTCACATGACTTAATGTCATTGCTAAAAAAAAACATGAGTTAATGTCAAAAGTTGTGGTGAAGTCACAAAAGGGCAACTTGGTCCTTTGCCTGAGTAGTTAACACCATCAAGGGCTCCTAACAAAACCATGGTAGGACCTTGCTTCAGTTCAAAAGATTCATGGTAAAAATCACAAAATGCCAGATTAGGGGTTGGAATAACAATTGGCTTTTAAATCGATGGTAGAAACACAATTGTCCCTCGTTCTTATATACATAGTTATTAAGTAGTCTGTAGCCGTATTTTGCATTGCTCAACCGATTTTGGAATCGTTGTATGTCCAATCTAATTCTCCTTTATATGAATTTGCAGCTCTCCTGTCTGATTCCTTAAGTAAAATAGACATGGTAGCCCATAAGGCAGCCCTGTTTATTTCGGATTGTGGACTCACGATCTAGATTTTGAAAAATAAATAACCTAACCTCATAACCCAAATTGTGGATTCTGAAACTAAATTGTTACAAAATCCACGATCCAGTCAACAGGCCCCGAATGAAACAACCCAATTCAAGCTGGTTAATAGTTACCCAAAAGTGTACGTGTGAATCGACCCTTTTTCTTCCTCCGTTTGCCATAGTCGGGGAAGTGGCCTTGGTGAGCGAGGTTTCCCGGTGAGTCGGGGAAGTGAATCCGGAGATGGACAAAATCAGAGCCACACGACATGCTGTGGAAAAAAAGTTTGTATGGTGATATATTTTTGCTATTGTCATACCCCAATTTCTGGAGCATGTTGTGCATCATGTATCAGTCCCTGGATCAGTAGCTGATACGCACAAAAACACAGATATGGTAATCAAAAGCATACTTCGATTAGATAAATAGTATAGTACTTGATGAACAGCCCTTAGTGGCGGTACGACAAGGATTCCGAAGTATCTAAGTCCTTCCGACCAACTAATGGCTGAGCAGACAAACAGAGGAAACACGGCCCAAGCCACAAGCAGACTTGAGAGGCAGAACGAAAACCAGACGTCGTCATCTCCTACGAAGACTTCTCTCACTAAAAACAACAAACGCAAACGCGTGAGTACATAAGGTACTCAGCAAACCCTAACACAAGGGGTAATTATATGCAAAGGTATAAACAAGGGTAAGGCTGGAGGTTCATCATCATATCGGCGGAAAGCCAATTTTATGCAAGGGTTGATTTTGAAAACAAAACCCGTTCGCAAACTAAGTCAGGTATAGAGATTAAACATAGTGGGGTTGGTTGGCCCTGGGGGAGATGCGTCCATCCCGCCAGTTCCCAAATTTTAATGCTGGCAGGAAACCAGCACACGGCTCCAAACCGGTGTTATTCCGAAGACACACACGCCAAGGATAACTCACGCAGAAAATCTAATCATTGTGTGGCCATAGCTTTCGCGTTGTCCAATACCGTGGAACACGGCTATCCGGATAGATTCTTATCCTCTGCAGAGGTTGTACACTTTACCCACAAGGTACCCAGTCTTCCCCACTGCCATGGTTCGGACTGGATACTAATGGTCCCGTACCTGCCCAGTGTCACCACGGTACCACCTCGGAAAATCAACGACCAGGGGCTTCACATAGGCATAACATAGCCAATAACCTTCACTCGCCGGATCCGACGCCAATCTCGTCAAGATCTTCTCCTGGCTTCCGATTGCAACTCCCTGCCTCCTGGTGGTACCGGGCGATCACTAGTAGGGTGTGGTTCCAAACCCTGCCCATACAGGGGCTTGTGGTTGCACGATGGTGCTAGGCAAGGCGGCACATGAACCGGTTCTTATACAACCGAAGCAAGCATCTTTAATAGCTACCCTCCTGCGAGGGATAGCGTCCCAGAGATAGCCTCCCCACTGAGGTCTACCTCGCTTGCTCCCGTCAAAAACATACCCCCACTATGGGTTGTACTTACTATTCCCACCCATTTATCACTTTACACACTCATCACCAAGCACACGCACACATTTTTACACAAAAAGCATGTGTATCAGATTTTATTAAGTACACGATGTGAATAAATCCTAAGCAGCATATTAATCCAACACATCATTAAGAATTAATGATGGTGGTTCCTAGGTTTATCAAGGAGATTAGGATAAGCAATATCAAGGCATGGCAATCGACAAGTACTTAGGTCATTCTAAGCATTTAAATCATCTTTAAATACCATGCATGTTTCATTTGAAATCAAGCTCTAAGTAGGATTATTTGCAAGCATAGGATCAACATGATCAATGGGAGTTAGGGCTTGCCTGGAAATCGCTTTCCTAAACTTTAAACTCTGACTCGAGACTCTTGTATCTCTGGGTTGGTCTTCGAGCTTGAAGTCCTCAGCAGCTCTTCGAATTCTTCTGGCTCCTCCTCGATTCTCGCGTAAACTAGCGCATAAAACAGTACGTATAAACTACCGCAAAAAGAAATAAAAGAGCAAAAGAAATAAAGATCGAGGAAAGCCAAATAAGACCCAATTAACTTCGATTAAGAATCAAAGAAACTTCGGTGAGGAACAGGGACAAGAGTCATGCATGATGCAGCATATTTAATGCAGGGTATGTTATGTGTCATAGGTGATACACCTGGCCTTGTAAGGGCCATATTCACCTAGACAAGTTATTAGTTATCTATTTTCTCTAATATATGAACATGGGTGTGTGGTTATGCATATGATCCTTGTTGGGTGAACACCTTAGGGTGAAGATGATGAGATGCATGTGCTTCATTGATGGTGGTTGCGTGCATATCTAATACGCAAGCTTCTATATTATTCCTATAAAAGAACATGCATGAATGCAGGTGGAAGTGTATGCAGCGGGTGTACGTGATTATGCATGATATGAATGCATGACTGCAGATAAAATGCCAAATTCAAATAAAGGCAGCTGGCAATTAAAATACCAGAAAACTCCAATAAGATCCAATAAAAGATTGGTTATAAGAGCAGAGCAATAAATCAAAAGGAGTTGGGCGAGGGTACTAGGTTAGGTATGATCGAGCGATGATTGATATAGGTCAAGATCGGGTCGAATATCCGTTAAGAGGAGAGCAATTGATTGGAAGTGAGATGACACGAAGGTTTGCTAGGTTTTATAGATAGCGAGTAAAGGAATAAATGCGGAATACAAGGATGAGAGAGAGTTTGAGTTTGATATGGCAGATGCTAGGTGCAGAAGTATCATGAGATGTGTTAGGTTTAGATGTGCAAATGTTCGGGTCATGCGAGATTAACATCGTATGCTTTGCCTTGAAAAGATATAATAAGTGAGGGGTGTTTTGGGTGTTGATGATTTATAGACTTGGTATGGGGTTTCAAGAACAGTATCATGAGGTACTTCGCGATTTCACGAACTCGTGAGCGCGAGAATCACCCAAAACGGAGTTCGGATTAAAAAGATATGGACATTTAAAGAGTAGAGGGCTGATTTGAAATTATAAAAAGGTTTTTGAGGGCTTAAGTGTAATTACAGAGTAAGTTTAGGGACTTATTTGTAATTATTAAAAGCTTAGGGGTCTAGGTGTAAAAGACAGGGGCTAGAACATAATTGCAGAAAAGGTTAGGGGGTTTTCTGTAAAAAAGTCAGAGCTTAAACATGATTATTGAAAAGGTCAGGGGCTTCTCTGCAAAATGTACAGGCCCTGGGTATTTTCCTGGATTTTTGGATTTATTTTTGTACAGGAAAAGGTTTATTGCGTGAGGCTGACGTCATATATAGAAAAGGATTTACTTTCTTTTGGAAATCCGGTGGACTTAGTCCACAGGGCCCGTGGACCGGGGATGGGCGGTGGTCCACCGGTCCACGGTGGACCGGGAGGCGGCCCGCGGCGGGGGTTCGCCGGAGAGCTCGCCGGCGGCGCGAGGGAGAGGAGCGTGGTCACGGGGAGTGGTCGCCGGGGAAGCGCGTGCGAAGGCGAAGCCGTGGACGAGCGCATCGACGACGGAGAGGAGGAGAGCGGCGGCGAGGGCCCGCCGGAGATGGCTGCGACGGCGGCGTGCAACGGGAATTGGCGAGGAGGGAGGCTTTCGCGTGCGCGTGTGGCTGCGTGGGCGCGCGGGGACGTGGCGAAGGCGGTGCGCTCCTCGGCTCGGCCGGGCGCGGCCGGAGAACTCGTCGGCGCCGGAGAAGATGAGGGCGGAAGGGTTGCGCTCGACGGCGGGCTCGCGGAGGAGGAGCAGAGGGAAAAGAAGAGGGGGAAAGAGGAGAGGGGGTCGCGGTGAAGCTCACCGTGGGTTCTGCGGCGGCGAAGGAGGCCGGGAGAGGGAGTGTAACACCCTGTGTTTTCCCATAATATAAATCTCACTAAAAATTTAAACTTTTTGAATTAGAACAAATGCAATCAAACTAGTATGGTAATTTCACCTCAAAATGTTTTTCTTGAATTTTAAATGTGCATCAAACACCACCATGTGCATATTTGGAATTTTCTGTTTTTATTTATGTATTCAGTTAGTTTTGTTCCTTTGGCAAATTTGGATTCCATTCAAATTTGAACCAAATCAATTCTCAGGAAATGTTCAAATCCTTTTTCGCTCCCGGGCCGGCCTCCTCCCTTTCCTTCTTCCCCCGGCCCACTTCTTCCCTTCCTTCTCCTTTCCTTCCCCGCGATCAGCACGGCCCAACTGGCCCAGACTCGCCGCGCCAGCCCACTCGCTCGGCCCAAGCCACACCAGCCCGCCTCCCCTTCGCTGTCACTGACGAGCGGGACCCGCCTCCGTCTTCCTCCCTCGGACCAGCGGACCGAGCACCGCTCGCCGCCGTGGTACGACGGCGCGGACGCCAGCGCACGCCGCCCGCGCCTTAACTTCGCCTCCGCTCCTATTCGACGGCGAACAGAGCACCGCCTTTCCCCATTCGCCCGCGGAGCCACGTATCCCCGCCGTACCCTGCGCCGCGTGCTCCCCCGTCAGAGCTACATTAACTCCGGCGAGGAGCCGTTGCGAGGAAGCCTCTTCCCCAGCCGCGGCTATAAGAGGAGAGCTCCCTCTCCTTCTCGTTCGCACTCCCGCACCCTCAATTTCCCCTCTCTGCATCCACCGAGCCCCAATTTCCGTTTTCCCCTCCGTCGTCCTCAAGTCCGGCAGCTACTCCGACGAGCCATCCACGGCCAACCAGTCTGCCCCGCTCCCCTTTTCTTCTTCCTCCGGACTCCTCAGCAACTCCCTAACCCTCTCCTGCCTGCCATTCTTGCAGTTGGGACGAGGAACATGGAGTTCGCCGGGAGCTAGGGTTCCGGCCACCGTGATCACGTCGACGCCGCGTCTCCGGCCGCCTCCGACGTCAACAAGTCCACCGTGAGCACCCCCATCCTCCCCTGGTTCTTTTGCACCATTCGACTTAGCCCTTCGCGCTTGTTTACCCTTCTTGCACCGCGCATCCACGCGCGCCACCGCGCGACCTCGTCGCCGGTGAGCCGTACGACCGCGCCTGGCCACGCCAAGGCGTGCGTCGCGCTCCCCGTGCACGCGCGCGCGTGCACGACCGCTTGATTTCACGCCAGCGCACATGTATGCGCGCTCGCGCTCTGCCCACCGCCGAGCCGCCGCACTCCGGCGAGCGCGCGCCGCCGCTGCAGCCACCCTCCGCGTCACCATGTAGCACCGCTAGGTTCGCCGTCGCGCGTAGGGTAGAATGGTCCCAGCCGCGTCGCAGTTTGAGCACTGTGGACGCCGGCGGCGAGTTTTCCGGCGAGGCGCCGCCGCGCGCCCTGCTGCTCCGGCGTCGTCGACTGCGTCGCGCCGCCGTCCGACGTGGCGTGCCACGTCGACGCCCGGGCCCGCGACGACCTGGTCGCCCCCTGCACAGTCAGCACGCGTCCACGCGTGCGGTGCACCGTGGACCGCAGAAACGTGCGCCCTCGGTCCACCGAGCCAGTGGACTTGGTCCACAGAACAGTGGCCAGCAGCGGACCCGCCTCCGCGGTCCCACCTGTCGGCCTCTCATGCGCCCTGTTTTTGCTACGGCCACACGCAGAATGCACACAGAATCATTTTCTAGCACTTTTCCTTCAACAGAAAAATCCCGTAAAATTTCTAAAAATAGTATTTAGTGTCCTAAGCTTATTCCAGCCTTTGTTTACTTCTGGATAATTAGGATTTACCTTTTGCTAATTATTTAGCTTAAATCCTATTTATCTTTCCATTGAAAATCTTGCAAAATTCATAACTTATTCATTTGAACTCCAAATTTGATGAATCTTTCGCCAAAATTCATCAAATGTTGAGATCTATCTGTGGGAATCAGTACCACCCACTGTTGTCCCCTGTTTGGCTCTTATTTGGATTTATTTGCTTGTTAGCTAAATTGTTTGATCGCTAGATTAATTCGATCGTCGTTTAATTACTCTTCATTAGAGGATCAAGCTTTTGAGGAAGGAAACGAGGATCCGGATTACGAGGACTTAGAAGAAGAAGACTTTGGTGAAGGCAAGTTCTAACCCCTTTGATCATGTTGACCCTATGTTTGCAAATAATCCTATATAGAGCCTGCTTTGGAAATAACTGTGCATAATATTTAAATATGCTTTAAATGCTAGTTGATCCTATGTTGATGGTTGCCATGCCTTGTTAATTGTTTATCCACTGCCTTGTTAGCCCTAGGATTCACTGTCATTAATTCCTTAATGATATGTTGATATGCTATGCTGCTTAGGACTTGTTACCATGTGTACTTAATTAATCTTGCTATACATGCTTTTGCGTCAAATGCGTGTGTGATTGGTGGAGTGCGTGTGAATATGAAACTTGGGATGGTAATATACTAGTGTTAATTGTGCAACCCATAGTGGGGATATTTTCTCTTGGTGGGAGCAAGCGAGGTAGTCCTCAGTGGGGAGGGCTATCTCTGGGATGCGAGTCCTCCTTTGAGGATAGCTATTGAAGATGCTTGCTTCGGTCGTATAAGGACCGGTTCATGTGCCGCCTTGCCTAGCACCACTCGTACAACCACATGCCTTGAATGGGAAAGGTTTGGAACCACACCCTACTATAGTGTTCACCCGGTACCCACCTGGAGGGCAGAAGATTGCGACGGAAGCCAGGAGAAGACCCGAAGCAGTGAGCGTCGTGGTCCGGCATATGGTGTTCTTTCAGGCCTTTCTACATGATGATGATGATATTGTGACGCCCCTGGTTGGAGTATTTCCGTGGTGGTGCCGTGGTGACACCAAGTAGGTACGGGACCATTAGTATGCCAGCCCAACCTATGACGATGGGGAGGACTGGTGTACCTTGTGGGGAAACGTGTACAACCTCTGCAGAGTATAAAATCTATCATGATAGCCGCGTTCCACGGTAGTGGACAATGCGAAAACCTGTGCCACACAATGATTAGTAAAACGGTGTGAGTTAATCCCTTGGTGTGTTTTTGGAATACTCCGGTGTGGAACCGTGAGCTGGTTTCCTGCCAGCATTAAAATGTGGGAACTGGCGGGATGGACTTTGTCTTCCCCAGGGCCAAACAACCCCATTAATTCCCAATGATAATCATGATTAGTAGTTTGCGAACCGTTTTGTTTTACAAATAAACCCCTGCATAAAACTGGCTTTCCGCCTAAACACTAAACCCTCAGCCTATCCTTTGATGATATCCTTGCATGCTTATACCCATTGCTGTTAGGACTTGCTGAGTACCTTATGTACTCACTCTTGCTTTAATCATTCAGATGAGGAACCTGAGTATCAGGAGGATGGTGATGAAGAGTAGGGTTCCGTCCGCACTCAAGATGCCTGTGCCGGCTTTGCTTCCGTCTTCCGCTGTAGTTGTGTTTAAGTGGTTCTGCCTTTGCAGCCCACTAGCATGATGCTTGATGTAATAAGATGGCCCTTGGCCAGGAATTGTAAGACCTTTTATGAATGAAGGCTTGTATGAGACTCGGTAATATTTATGTAAGTGATGACTCTGTGATATCATTCTGTGTAAAGAGTATGTATCAGCGTCTGATCCAGGGACTGATACAGTAAGCACTCATGCTCCAGAAATGGGGTATGACAGGGAGATCACCGGAGGTGGCCGGAACCCTAGCTTGAGCTTGGACGCGGCGCAAGAGAGAGGGAGAAAGTGCGAGCCGCGAGCAGGGCAAGACGGCGCGCGAGCTGGAGCAGCTCGGGGAGGGAGTAGGGAGAGAGGAAGTTGCGCGGCTGCGGCGTGGTTGCCGGGATTTCTCGTCGGAGCAAGAGAGAGAGGAGAGATAGCGGGAGAGACGGGCGAGTGTTGATATGAAAGAGAAGAGGGGAGGGCAGCTCCATTTATGGGCGAGGTGAGGCGGTGGCGTACAGGATGGCGGTGGCGGGTCTCGCGGCAGCCGGTCGGCGGATGCGGCGGGGACGGGTCGGCGCGGTAGGGGCCGGCGGCGCGCGGCGCCGCGTGGAAGGAGATGGAGGTAGGGGCCGGATCTGACCGACGGGTCCCGCCTGTCGGCGAAAGAGAGGAGGGAAGGAGACGGGCTGGGCTGCTGGGCCGACGGAGCGGGCCGGAATGGATCGGCGCGGCCCAGGTGCGGCTGAGGAAAGGAAAGAGGAGAGGTGGGCTGGGCCAGGGGGAAGAAGAGGGGAGAACTGGCCCGATAGCAGAAGGAGAAAGGAATAAGCTTTTCTTTTTCTAGGGATTTGAATTTGAATAATTTTGAATTCAAACAAACTCCAGGATTGGTCAAACACTCGAAACAATTCTATGAAAACTCGGAAATGCATATGGTGATGTTATATGCAAGTTTGAAATTTAAACTTTTCTAAAATTTGAAAGTGCATTGGCTCAAGCTAATACAAATTCATTTAATTTGTTGTAAATTCCAAATGATTCAAATTTTAGTAGATTTAAATGAACAGGCACTATAGCACATATTTTATATTTCAAAAATTCCAATTTCGAACTAGAGTTAATTTATTTAGTGAAATTTTTATTTTGCAAATCGTGTCAAGGTAAGGATTTTAGAAAAAGGTTCAAATTTGGAGTGATTTTTATCCCTTTTGAGCTTATTTATTTATTTTATTTTTGTTCTTTTCTTTTTCTTTTGCCTCTGAAAAGTAGGGTATTACAGCTATTTTCGAGTGGTTAACATGCAGCCTAAACATCTAGGGGTGTCACCATCATTTGGCATGTTAAATCATCATTCGAGAATCTTAGGGCAACCAAACAGTCTAATAACTTATAATTTCTGAATATGCGATCTAGATTGTGCAACAAACGAATAACAATTGGGCTCTGTCTGAATCCAAGGAACTAACAACTAGTACCTGACTAAAAATTAGCTGACTATAAAATTGGCGGTTGCATATTTGGAACCTTGACTAATTGTTAGTCCGAGCTACAAAGAAATACCTATTGTACCATTGATTAATTGTTAGTCCATGTATGTTTAGAATATATAAGAGGCAACGTCGTCTTTTCGCGTTTTGTTGCAATTGTTAGTCCCTATTAGTTGAGTTAGACTGACTAATAGGATTACTACTCAGACACTCACAACGCACGCACATTCACTCTTATGAAGGCACATACGAAAACCGTACCCTTATAAGCATCTTCGAAGACTGAGCCGACAAATCCTTGAGCTTGAAAAAGTCACAACTGGCGCCTTGTACTTCGCCAACCACTGAAAGCACAACACCATTAAATCTTAGAAAATTCGCTCTCACAGGGTTGAACCCAGGACCTCAGGTGCTACTAAAGCTCTTGTAACTATTAGGCTACATGCCCTTTTGCAAATTACTATCAGTTCCTACATAGAGTAACAATTAGTGCCACCTATTATTCCCTCTATTTAGAGTTTTAGAGACTAAAAAATACTCCTTTCGTCCCAGTTTAATTGGCATTCTGATAGTATTTTTTGGTGTCTAGATTTATAGAATGTTCAATGAATCTAGACAGATAGGTTGTCTAGGTTTAAAGAATGTTCAATGAACCTGATACAGAGCTAGAATGCCAAATATTCTGGGACAGAAGGAGTAGTCATTTAGATCAAAACAGGGTCTTAAGCACATCGGCGGTAAGGTGCTTCATGCCGTAATCGTAAAAAAATAATAATAAGGTGCTTCATGCCGGTCCTTATATCAAAGTGAGCCAAACAAGAAGTTCAAGGACTTGGGACTAAATTTTGAATCTCCATGGACCGGACTGAGCTTCCGGCAAAACTTTTGGAACGAAGTGGGCAGCTTTACATTGCTTGAAATTGAACCTATCATTTGACTTTATATTTGTATTTCTCACAGGGTATACTACACGACGGACAAGAGGTTGCTGTCAAGAAAATACCTGCACTGTTCTTTAAGGAGAGCGTATATGATGAAATCAATATTGTTATAAATCTTAAGCATGAAAATATAATTAGACCTATGGGATATTGCCATGAAATCATAATGGTCTTGTGCCATCGACAAGGCAAATACATTGGAGGTCAAAGCATGATATTTTGTTTCATTGAAAAATTAATGCGAAACGGATCTATGGAACACTTTATCACCACAGGCATGTTTTTACTGCATTATTTTTAACAGTTATCATATTTTAGCTATAAGAAAACATCTCGTAAGTTTGTTATCTGATTAATAGTTTATTTTCTTTGTATGATTTGTAATTTGCAGGGCATGGACTTTTTGACTGGTCTTTCTGCTTCCACATAATATTGGGGACAGCCCAAGGCGTATGTTATCTACACGAGCAGCGGGTTGTCCATTTAGATCTGAAACCAGACAACATCCTCTTTGGTTCTGATATGAATCCTCGGATCAGCGATTTTGGACTAGCTATAAAGTTGGTGCATGTTGACGATGAAATCACTCGTGATGGCTCCGTAGCTGGCACACTGTAAGACCTCATTCAAACACAAACATGCGCGTGTACTATGTCCATCCGTTTCTGACGGCCGTCGCATGTGCCTGCGCGTGCGAAGGTTTGCTGAGAGGCACACTAGCTATAAACTTTGCCGAGAGTTTTTTGTTGTTTGCCGAGTGTCCTGCCTTTTTCCGAGAGATTTCTTTCGGACACTCAGCAACGGTCCTCTTTGTCGAGTGGCCAATAGAATACACTCGGCAAACAGCGTGACACTTGGCAAAGAGCTGGTTTCCCATAGTATGATGTTCATAAAAGCTGTTTTCTATTCATTATTTTTTGGGGTCTTGATGCATTGTTTCTATTTTATTTTAAACACTCAGGAGATACATGGCTCCAGAATATCTTGGAGAAGGTATTATATCGATCAAGTGTGACGTGTATGCTTTTGGCGTCATTATCTTTCGGACTATAGGCCTTATGAACAGATGTGAATCGCCGGTCCGCGATGATTGCGCTGGGTGGGTAAGTAAGATTCCGCACATGCATGTGATTGATGTGAGTTGTTAACTAGTAGAAGCAAAACACTTTTTTCAAGAGCGTGTCGAGTTTTATTTCCAAGAGCCTGTTTGTGTGCCCAACGATTTTTCAAGAGTTGGGTCATGTCATGTGGCGGCCCATAGTGGCACAATTACTCTTGGAGCCTACTCTGGGGATTAATTATACTTTTATGACAACAGAGCAATACTACTAGGCTTATCATGGCTTATGCTTGTTGCAGGCGGAGGTAGCTCAAGACGCCGGACGACTGAAGGAGTTATTTGGTCCTGCAAAGGTTGACCAGCCTCAGCTAATGGAGATTAAAAGGTGCATTGAGGTAGCGGTGCTGTGCACTCAGAATGATCGTCATAAGCGGCCCATCATGGCGGACGTTCTTCTGATGCTAAGTGGCGAGAAAGAGATACCCATCCCAGAGAAAGCATTGGCATAAATAAACGTTCTTGGAATCGAAGGAAGATCCTGCAGCCACCAGATCAGATGATTTTGCTGGCCTATTGTTTGGTGTTTGCCATGGTTAGCTTGTGCGTAATATGGGAAACAACTATTGTGAGAACTAGGTGACTACCCCGCGCGTTGCTGCGGATACTTTAAAAGGAATGGAGATGAAGATCAACGATATTTTAAAGAGGCAAATTGATTTTTGTGTGTATGCGCGCATGGGCACGCGCGTGAAATTTGTAGATAAAATTTGAGTTGTGGTTAAGATGATAAATGACATGGGTCCATGAATAATTGCAGTACAATGCAGTTAGTGGAAATTACAGTGTTTTTTTCTGAAAATTTCTTACAATGTTAAGGTACTAAAAAGCGCCAAGGACCTAAACCACTTCTGCCTATGATCATAGTGGTGAATTGGTTAGCGTAATAATATCAGAAACTGCTGATTGGATATCGTAAGCAAGTAAAAGAAGATGAACTAATGATGAAAGTAGCCGTATGCTTAAAAACCTGTGCACTCACTTTAAAAAATTACCTCTGCTTGCCACTGCACATCAACAGTTTTTAAAAGTGTTATTCATATACATGGAACAGTAGTATAATGTCGGTGGCAAAAATGATAGACCTCAGTTGCTAAATTATGTTTCATGCGTGTAAGGATTTAATGGATCACCTATAATACATTCCAGATTCCACTATGCATAAAAAAAATGAAGGTGTTATTGCTCAACAATTAAAATATCCATCGAAAGCACGTCAGGGATCTCCACTTTACGCAAATCAAAGAAGGATTTGTCAGTGATTTACACAGGTGCAGATGTCAAATGCACCAAGAACCAAACATGCGCTTGAGAAGAAGAAAAATCCACCCAAGCACTGAAGAAATCATTCCAAAATCCAGATTCATATGCAGTCTATACAAATCCAATCTAAGCGAGAGGAGGAGAAGAACATTAATCAAGTGGAGGGAATCCTAGCGTATGATGTAGTGGCAGAAGATGGATTGCTGCTCCTTGCATTAGCTGCTCGAGGGTGGTGGTGCTTCTGGAGAAATAACGGATGAATCAAAAAAAAGAAAAGGCTCCTGCTATGGTAGTCTCCATTTGAGTAGATCTCGAGGCAAAAGATGAAGCAAGACCTCACCCATATCTACTTTTATTATTTTCCTTTTTTTATTGGAAAGTAAGCATGCTTATAGGTAGCTTTTATCCAAGGTGTTATGATGTTACATGGGACGTATGAACCTGATACAATTTGTTTTTGGCCTTTTTTGCTACGTGTTCCAATTTGCCACAAACATGATTTGTGTTGTTTTTTTGGCGTGCATGCCATGACACATTGAACCCTATGTGATACTTTTGGAACGTGTATAGCGTGATGGTGAAATTGGTACTGCAACATTGTTGTATCTCTTACTTTTTTTCACGTAACAAGAAACGTGACATGGCCAACATATTCTCGTCACAAGAAACGTGAATAAAAAACTACCGAGCAACATATTCTCGTTACAAGTGTTGTAGTAACGCTATCGACGGTAGAGAACAACACACAAAAGTAGACAAGAGACAAGACACAATTTAGGGTGAAGCCTCTTCTTTATTATTCAGAATAAACTGGTGATTACAATACTTGGGGTGCTCCATTATTTATATGCGGGGTGGAGATTCTCTTTTCCTACTAGGATAGGAACTTCTTTGATAAATTGCCCACATATGGACTAAGAGTAGAATACGTTTTTCTAGAACTTCCTTTCTTAGTCCAACAAGAGTTATTACTATAACACTCCCCCTTGGGCATTTTACGACGACACACATGTCTCATTAAAAACTCCTTCATAAAAACTCAATGGAAAAAAATGGAGAAAAAAAATACATGGTACCATAAAAACCCAGTGGAGAAAAAATAGAGAAAAAAATACACGCCTAGGATTCTTGATCCGCACGACCTGGGCGCACGTCGTGACCGAGCTATCTCCTCGCTGCGCACGACGCGGCCGCCACCCACGCGCAGATCACGTCAGAATCCTAACAACCCCCCACTCAGAGCTCCGGCGAGCGTGCGGCGTGATTGGCGCGCACCGCCACTATGGCCTCCGCGCTTTCTCTGCGCCTGACGAGGAAGACTGTACGGGCGCGTCATGACACGAGGCAGGGCCAATCGGAGCCGCATAGGCCCGATCCAACGATTGCCAGGTACCCAGGGGGTGGTCGCTATTCGAAATAGCGACCGCCCCCGGGGTCACTAGAACGCCTTATCAGGGAGTCGGCTCGAGCCGAATCGGAAAGGGCGGCCGACGAGCGCCCCCGTCTGGGGTGTGGGGTGGCAAGAAACGCGTCCCCTAAGCCGAGCTCCTCTAGTTATTTCCTCCTTCTCCACGGCGCTCTGCCGGCACCTCTTAATTACGCGGTTCAGACCACGTACCTGAGATGCCTGATCGCGTAAGTATGTATGTGCGCAGATGGAGGCGAAGAAGCGGCAGGGCTGGAATTTGTAGGACATGGCGTCGACCTGATACCCCCCCCCCCCCCCCCCCTCCTCTCCTCATGGCATGATCTGTGTTGGATGAGACGGTCGGATGGGTGCTCGGGAGCCGATCCCAGCTCCAACGAGTTTGTTCTCCTCTGTTGTCAGCGTCCGTGGAATGGAAACACCGACACGAACTAGTCTTTCACGTCCTCCCTCCTTGCTATATATGATCGGCTCCTTATTTAGAGGTTGTCACGAGGAAGCCGAGTTGTGGTCATGTCGCCTCTCGAGCACCTAGAGGGTTGTCACCCAACAAACGGGCGTCGTTGTTCTACTCCTTCTCCCTCTCATCATGTTCATGTATGCAGTTTTAATGGAATGAAGAAAAAAAAAAGGTGAAGATGCTCTCCCCGCCGATTACATAAAAAGATTAACTAAATTATCTATATCCTTTTTTTTTGCGAAAAGGGAATTTCATTAATATTGAAGCATATTACATCCCCTGATTACAATAGCATCCCAATCAACACCAACTCCATTGATGGGAGACAAGAAACCTTGAAAGAGCCATAAATTCCACCATCTAGGATCATCATCCCAGATGGATATGCCACGGATGAAAACTCCGATCTGAAAGAACACGGCCATCTCACCATCCACCACCGTCATCCTCAACTCCGACGGGGGAAAACTGAAACCGAACCCTTTCGCAAAAGAGCGGTAAACTGATATTCCACATGTAAGTATGAAGAACTCGCCGCCGTCAAGCCCGTAGCTGAGCCCATTGACGCCTCCTTCACCATATTCGCAATGGGAAAACACAAATCCGAGTAACATCCAGATGAATGTCACCGGAAACCAAACTCTCACTAGCCCACAGTCACGGTCAAGAAAAACCACGACGAGACAAAGGAGGGGCTGGAGTACCTTATTCTTCATCGATGATGGCGCCTTCGACTCGCCACCACCGTCGAGACGCATCCTCCTCCAGTGTTCCATGCCGATGAACTTGACGCCGCCGCACCGCCGCCGCCGCCCTCTTCGACCGATTCACTAGAGAAACCCTAACCCTAACAAACACCGCGACCGCCGTCAAAAACGACCGCCTCGGGAAGACCTATCTATCTAAACCTATGAAGGAACAAAGCGGATGTCGGGGTGCCGGGCCTCCCTCCTCCACCGACAGCGAGGCCGTCGGAGACGAGGGGGCCGGCGTTACTTTTTCTTTTAAATTATCTATATCCTAGACGTCATGGTTACTTAATATTTTAAAAATCGAGGTAGTCGTGGTCGTTTCATTTCGTTAGAGTAAACCTTCGACTATCATTTACAGTATATTTTTGTGCAAAAGACATTACATGTCACTGGATTGCTTGTTCACCAAATGCTAGTAGTTCTAATGATGTGAAACACGTCTACAATTTCTGAACGGGGGAGTTCTAATCTCGATTAGTCAACTCTGAATTATCTTTAGCGCCAATTAGGTGGTGACTTTTTTTTTCCGAATTAGGTGGTGACTGGTGGCGGCGACTCATCCAGGTAATAAAGAATCCAATTATCTTGGAGATATGTATTTTTTTTCCTCACATCACATGTATATTTCACATGTACATTGACTATACATACAAACAGGAGGCTGCCACGTTTGGTGAGCCGTACTTTATATGCAATCCTCTGTTCTTCATGTGCATGTCGAATACGACAGACCAAAGGACAATATTTACTGTTATATAATCCGATCAGGTCGTAGGATTCCTTTTTCATTAGCCATTTTGTTGGAAGCCTTCCAAACTGTATGATGGTTAACCATCTGCACAGTTTTCCTTCTTTTTTATGAACAAGATCAACCTGACTTGCGTGGTCCTAACTTTTATTTTGAACAACAACGGGCGCACAGCCTGTCACTGATTCCCTCTTCGATTTATATTACTAGTGCGTATGGCGTGTTGGACTGCAGCTACTTGGTGCTGAGCTTTCTACAGGAGAGGTCCGGAAGACCAGAACTAGGGCTGTCAACGAGCCGAGCTCGAGCGAGCCTTGTCACCTCAAGCTCGAGTTCGCCAGAACATCGAGCCGAGCTCGATCCGAGCCTGTAATCCGTCCGAGCCTGTGAACAAGCTCGAGCTCGGTTCGATGCAAGTTCGCGAGGGCTCGAGATCGGATCGAATAGGCTCGTTTACAAATCCAGGCAAATCAAGAAACAAGAACAAGGCAAATTAGTCGGACTTAAATCCGTCCCCAAATACTTTGTGTCTAATTCTGCCAAGATCATGAGGAAAAGAAGTACCACCGCAAGAGTACAAGCTGCCGATGGTGTGGTTTAAGGAAGACTAAACAAAAACAAAATCAATCCCAGCAGTATGAGCATCGAGGTCGACCGCTCAAGTGAAAAAGAAAAATAGAATCATCAAAGTCACAGATGGGTAGGAAAGCAAAAGCAGGCGCCTGCTTCAGTCTGGATTGCAGCCGCTAATGTTGGAGACGAGAAGACGAAGCTGTTCTCAAGATTTGGGGAAAGTGAACGGGGACTTGTGGCTGGGGAGGTTGGGGATAAGGTCTGGGGAGGTTGGGGATAAGCTGTTGACTGGGCTGCTTGGGCTCACGCTCCCCAGTAGATGGGCTGAGGGAAAATACTTGGTGCGGTGACGGATTGACACAGGGGCTACGAAAATCGACGAGCTTTGTCGATTGCTCGAGCTCGGCTCGACCAGGCTCGCGAGCTTGGGTGCAGGTTCAAGCTCGGCTCGTTTTTTTATTCGAGCCGATCTCGAATCGAACTTTTAGCGAGTCAATCTCGAGTAGCTCGCGAGCTCCGAGCTTCATTGACAGCCCTAACCAGAACCGAGAAGAGAAGGAAAGGAAACGCGACAACCATAAGGTTCGTCCACTTTTGCTCGCTCGCTTAAGTACTGTACTTGGATAATTTCCACTAGAAGATAAAGCTGCCAGAGTTCCTTCATCTTATTGGATCAGTTCAGCCTTTTCCAGACTATAATTCGATGTGTTTTTGATGATCCTTTTTTAGTCGCGTTTACAAGATGGCTGACGTTGCATTCGGCGGAGTGGAGAAGATCGTCAAGGTCGCGCTCGCTATCCAGGAGGCCGTGGAGACGGTTAAGCAGAACAATAAGGAGTGCCGTGCCATCGAGAAGTGCGCGACTCGATGCACCGCTCTCTTGCAGCAGCTGGGGGAGCAGGACACGATGAAGGGCGAGGCGATGCGCGGCCCGCTTGAGGATATGGCGGAGAGCCTCGAGGAGGCCCTCCAGCTCGTCAAGAAGTGCCAGCGGAAGAACCACTTCTGCTGCTTCACTCACTTGTGGGAGGCAGGGGACATGGCGAAGGAGTTGGGCCGGGTGCAGGATGACATACTGCGGAAACTACAGCTTGGAAACTTCGCCACCACGATCCAGGCCAACATTACGTTAATCAACATCCAGAATACTCTCACTGCTCCTCCACAGCTGACACTGCCGCCGCCGCTGACCTCAGAAGTTTCTCAGGTTTCTCCCCTTCGCCAAAACAAGAAAACAAACGAAATTTTTCAGGTTCGTCTGGTTGCTTGCTCGATTAAGTACTCCGATCGTTTTGATTGTGACCAGTCCAGTTGTTTCGAAACTAACTTGATGCTGTTGTTTGTGTTGAATTTTCAAGATGGGCGACATTGTACTCAGCAGCGTGGACAAGATGGTCATGATCGGGCTCGCCATCAATGAGGCCGTGGAGACGGTTAAGCTGAACCACAAGGAGTGCCGTGCCATAAAAAACTGCGCGACTCGATGCATCGTTCTCTTTCAGCAGCTGGATGAGCGGACGGACGCGATGAAGGGCGAGGCGATGCGCGGCCCGCTGGAGGATGTGGCGGAGAGCCTCGAGGAGGCCCTCGAGCTCGTCAAGCTGTGCCAGCGGAAGCACGACTTCAGTCGATTGTGGAAGGCAGGGGACATGGCGAAGGAGCTGCGCCGGGCGCGGCACGATATACTGCGGAAAATAGGTGTTGGAAACTTGGCCATCACGATCCAGACCACCACCAGTACGTTGACCAACGTCCAGAATGCTCGCGCTGCTCCTTCACCGCAGTCACTGCCGCTGCTTCGCTCCAATGAAGTGGCTTCTGGTAAGGAAGTAAAGAGCAGCAACACCCAGAATGCTCCGGCTTTGCCGCCGCCGCTGCCACCACCATCAGGGGAAGTGACTCCTGGTAAGGAAGTACATAACGAGCAGTTTCTTCGTTACAAAAAAAGGAAGTAACAAGCAGCAATCTCCATATCGTTTGTCAGAGTATACCTAGTCTACCCCCTAATTGTCGGCTAGTTCCTTCAAATTGAGTGATGGTGCTATAGAGTTTCATGTTTGCTCTGTATGTGTTCTTTCTACAACAGGCTTCACACGGTTCAGTTTGTCTGACTTGAGGACCGCTACCGATGATTTTTCAGCCGAAAACATCATTGGACACGGCGGCACTGCTACTGTCTACAAGGTACGCAATCTGTGTATTTGGTTTGCTACAAATTCTACTTAGCGTCTTTTTGGAATGTAGGAATTTGAAAACACAAAGAATAGAAAAAACACAAAAATATGATATGAATTTAGTTGTAAAACACATAAATTATGTCGAACGTATTGATAGGGTGTAGAAAAAACGAAGGAATTTCATGAGAGTGAAATCAATCTTAGAGCATCTCCAATAGGGCACGATAAACTCCTTTTAAATCTAAATAATGTGTTCAATAAAAAAAACCATCTCTAAGAGCACCCAAAACTACCCTCAACTTTTCTACTTCATAAACTCCACTCATTTGTAGCTACAAACCCGAAGAATTGAGGCCCTCCATTACTTCTCTTTCCAATAGAACAGGAAGGCAGCCTGCACATTTACACAGATAGGTGTCATGACTTTTTAAGATGGTATGAACTAATAATATAGTTTTAATTTTCTATATTGATGAAGTAAGTCTTGAATTTGTTTTCACGGTATTATTTTTTTAAAAAAAATCATTTCCAATATAAGCTTAAACACACTGTACATGCCTCTATAATGATTACGACTCTTTTTATAGAGATATCCAAATAATTAGAGCATGCAACATTTAAAGATTAAGATCCACTCAAATTTGTACACATTCTATTTTTCTTTTCTTTCTTGTTTTGCAAATATGCACGTTTGCCAAAATGATATGCATATTGCAAACCAATATACATATGAGTGAAAACAATTTTATCCAATTATTTTTGCCATTGCATAATCATTCTTTCATCTTATCTTATATTTACTAATTGGAGGCTCCTTTTGAGGCCTCCACGTTAACGGATGAAAATCCTAGAAATTTTCACAAAAAAAGGAAAACATCTGACCTTTTATTAGTCATGAGGCAAAATTAGAACCGTTCAAATCAAGAGACATACACCCACATATCCATCGTGCAACTCATGGACTTAGTAGACTCCTCCACGTGAACGAGAACAAGCGTTGAAAACCTAGACTGCCCGTTGTCATCATGGCATATATACAGGAGATTGATGGCAAAGACCTAAACAAATACAATCATGGTGCTGTGGCAACAAGCGAGACAATACGGCACCATGGCGTCAAGTACCGTGATGATCTCCAAGTTATACCTACAGGCCTACGACGACCCAAAAGGCGTTATAGCTGCGAAGCCAGCATTGAATCAGCTGTAGTTCGAGACAAAACGGCGGCAGTGCTGCTCAATCCATGGAAGCCAAGGAACCAGAGGTCAAATGTTCGATACAAGAGCCGCCCTTGGTGCTGTCATTGGACTCTGGAAAGAAAAGACGGAAGGCTGACGTGATCTTAGAATTAAGGCACGGAGAGATCGATCTGTGGTCATCGTGAATACGTGATGTTGAGGCATAGAGCGCTGTAGCAAACCAAGAAGCCGGTGTAGAGTAGGAGAATACGACACCACCCATCACGAAAACACTTTGTGGATTTGTCACATACAGGTTAGATCCTTCCTTTTACCTTTGGGTTCTGTGTGGCTCATGTTATTTGGATGTAGAGAAAAAGAACAACAAACTGAGTTATTGATATAGTTATAAGACCGTGCCCATCAATCAAAAAAATTTGAACACCAAAAGCTCATCCAGCAATCGAATATCAAAAACCTGAGGGAAGGTAGTGATGCTTATGTTAGTGAAGATAGATGGTACGGCTGGATAGGAGCAAGGAGTTGTGGGGGGCTAATTAATGACGTCATGTTGGGAAACTCAGCTTTGCCAACATTGCATCATAGGCCAGGGTGCATGGGGTATGGAGTTTCAGGGTGGCGTGATACAGTCGTGAGGCCGTAGTTATAATATGAGCTGATCGATGAAAACGCAACATGGATATAATAGGGATTGTGCAGACGGCAGAAATTAGTTCAAGAGTGTAATTCCGTAGCTATTCAATTACTCTGAATGCTTTTGGACTAGATCAAGTGGCTATTCATTCCAACGGATTTGAGATCCTGGAAGGTGGGTAGAAAAAAACCGTGAATTGAGTTGTCACTGCTTCCTCCTTGGGATAAGCCACAGAATAGATCAGCCGTGTGAAGTGATATGATCTACAAGCTAGATTCGAAATTATTTTTAATTGAATGATTGATATAGTTACATAGTCATCTACTGATTCTAGAGTGTAATTCTTTGTGCCCCGCTACTCCATTGTCTTTGTGGCTATAGAACCAAGCTGGCGTTGGCCAAGGCTTGTCCTTTGCACGGCTCGCTCATCGTGGGAAATTCGATTGGTCCAAATCGAATGGATCCTTAAGAGTCCAATGGATCATTGATCCGCCTCCATGGACATTGTCGTTCGCTGCCGCTCATCCGCTGATCCCTTTGCATCGGCATTTTCTTTTGCCTACCAAACACGCGAGCGTCTTCCACCACCCGCCTGCTCATCAATTGCGTCGGCGTCGTCACTGACCGTCCGACATCATGCTTTCATCACTGCCTTCAAACCTGCTTGTCTGCTGCGACTGTCAAATGCCGCTCTTCCTCCTGCATGATGCAAGGTCAATTCAAACAATGTCCGCTGCAACTGGGTCTGTTACATCTCCCAAATACTCTATGAATCTGGACATCCAAAAACACCTCTAGAATGCCATTGGAACCGAGGGAGTACTAGCTGCAAACATGCGCACGCATGGGTGGACTTGCATGCAGGGTTTACATTACCATTTTGACCGGAAAAACCGGACGCCACTGAGATCTTCGGTTTTCGGAAAAAACGGTCGGAAAACGGATCAAAATTCAAATGACGCACTTTGAATAAAAAATATCAAAATTTTCTGTAAACCGGTCTAGTTAACCGATAAACCGGACAAAATTCCTGTAAACCGGACACAAATTTCGGAAAACCTATTTCGAGAGAAAAATGGAAACAAAAATTTGGGTCATAGTCTTTGTATTAGGGTCTTCTTTTGGGTCTACGGCCTTGTATACCATGTACATAAACTTTACAAAATTTATAAAAAAATTAAGTAGGGGGCTCCCCTGCTGATCGGTTCAAAAAAAAAGAAAAATGGAAAAAAAGCAAAAAAATGACAAATTGAAAACATTGAAACAAAAAAATATGTAAAAAAAATAGATGAAATATGCAGAGCAATGGTGAAAACGGAACATGAAAATTCGATTATTTGATGGGTCAAAAAATTCAAGGACAATTTCTGGGTTAAAAAAGGAATTTAGAAAAATAGAAAATGACGACGAAAACCGGTCCAGTTTACCGCGGTTTTGTAAACCTTGCTTGCATGATTCATTGGGGGCAGCGAAGCATAAAGCTTTGGCGGGGTACCCCTGCTGTATGCTAGCTGGGTCAATAAATTGCCCGTCCTTCCCCACAGCCAGGCTACTTTAGATTGAACTGTTCATTAATTGGTTTTCGTGTATTTCACCCATAGAGCTACTCACAAAAAATAGCTGGTATTTTGGGATAGTGTCCCCCTTCCCCACAGCCAGGCTACTTTAGATCGAATTGTTCATCAATTGGTTTTCGTGTATTTCGACCGTAGAGCTACTCGCAAAGAGTAGCCGGTATTTGAAGTAAATATTGCCATCGTCAACTCTCGAAGGAGATCTGTAGTTTCATCCTTTTTTTTAAGAAAAAAAACTATAGAGATGTAGACACTCAAAAATACATACGAGCACTCGCACTTACGATGCATGCACGTATATCCTATCCCTATGAACACTCAAGGAAGACTAGCCTGTCTGATCTTTACATTCAGAGTCAGTGTCACATGCGCTTGATTGAGCTTCTCGCAAACGTTTATACTAGGGCCCTAGTGGGCAGCGCTTTACATTACTAGAAATTGAATCAGTCATTTGACTCTTCTATATTTATACTTCTCAGGGTGTACTGGACGACGGGCAAGAGGTTGCCATCAAGAAAATTTGGCATGGTTTATTAAGATTTAAGGAGAGTAGTCTATACATCGAAATAAATGTTGTTTTAAAGCTTAAGCACACAAATATAATTAGACCTCTGGGATATTGCCACGAAAAGGTAATGGTGTTTGGCCAGTATGAAAACGAGTGGGTCCGAGCTGAAAGCAACACATTTTGTTTCATTGAAGAATATATGCCAAAGGGATCTATGGATAGCTTCCTCGAAGGCATGTTTTTACTGTAATTTTATCAGTAACCATATCTTTCCTCTAGTAATTAAACGAAATCCAGATATTTCTTATCTAATTAATAATTTATTGTCTTTGTATGATTTGTAATTTGCAGGGTCTCAACTTATTGATTGGTCCTCCTGCTTCAGCATAATACAGGGGATAACCCAAGGCATACATTATCTACACGAGCAGCGGGTTATCCATTTGGATTTGAAACCAGGTAACATCCTCTTGGGTCCTGATATGAACCCTCGGATCAGCGACTTTGGACTAGCTACAATGTTGAAGCATGTTGACGATGAGATCACTCGTGGTGACTCCTTATCTGGCACACCGTAAGACGTCATTCAAACACAAACACGCGCGTACTATGACCATTAGCTGCCCATGATGTTCGAAGATCTTTTTCTAGTCATTTTGTTTGGGTTCTGATGCATGGTCTATACTTTATTTAAACACTCAGGGCATACATGGCTCCAGAAAATATTGGAGAAGGTATTTTATCAATCAAGAGTGACGTGTACGCTTTTGGCGTCATTCTCTTTCAGACTATCAGCGGTATGAGCAGACCTAAAAAATCTCCGAATCTCCAAGATTCCGTTGCGTGGGTAAGTAACATTCTGCACTTGAGTGTGATTAATGTGATGTGAGTAGTACTAGTTGCTAAGGGTATACTACCTCCGTTTCAAAATATAAGCATTATAGGCTTTGGTCAAAGTCAATTTTCTTCAACTTTGACTATTAATAACAAAAAGAATAGAATATTTAACTAATTATAAATGATGTTGTTAGATTCATCATGAAATTAATTATCATAATATATAACTCTTTATATTTGAAATATTTTATTTTTATAGAAATTAAAAGTCAAAGTTGAAGATGATTGACTTTGACCAAACCTTGGAATGTTTATATTTTGAAACGGAGGGAGTAGCGTCCTATTAGGAGTATATAGTACTAGAGTCTTTTTCCTATTTCATATTGTATTCTTGTCTTCCTAGGACTCTCATGTACCTTTAGATATAGCCCCCCTTGAAGTATAATACAAGTGCTATTTATAACATGGTATTAGAACTAGGTAAGAATTTTCTCTTCTCTAGCCGCCAATCCTTATTCGCGCATGCACTTCCGCGCTCAAGAAACTTCCGCTGCGTTCTCCCCCAGGAGGAGCCATCTCAACTCCCGGGGGCGACTTCTTCCGTTGCCCCGTCTTGGATCGGAGCACGCCGCCACAACTCCACTCTACCCTTATATATAGCCTCTTTAAGCTATATTTTAATATAAGTGCTATTCATAACACTAGTAACTTTCTGAACACTTTTCTGGAACGTGCCTACTTAATTTCCAAGAAGTTGTTTGTGTGGCCAACGGCCAGGGAAGTATGGTGCGGCATCAACGCTGGCCAAGTTGGGTCATGTCGTGTCGCCCCCATGCGCCTCTTGGCCCAGAGCCTACTTTGGGGATTAATTGATTCTTTATGAAAACATTAGGAGCATAGTACTAGGCTTATCATGACTTATGCTTGTTGCAGGCCGAGGTAGCTCAAGATGCCGAACGAATGGAGGAGTTATTCGGTCATACAATGGTTGACCAGCCTCAGCAAATGGAGGACATTAAAAGGTGCATTGGGGTAGGGTTGCTGTGCATGCAGTCTGATCGTCGTAAGCGGCCCACCATGGCGGACGTTATTCTGATGCTAAGCGGCGAGAAAGAGATACCCATCCCAGGGAAAGCATCGGCATAGATAAACGTTCTTTGAATCGAAGGAAGGTTCTGCAGCCACCAGATCGATCAGATGATGTGGCTAGCAATAGTTATTCGCCCGTATTCGTTTGAGTACTTTGTAATTGTATTAACTAGTAAGATGGCCTGCGCAGATTGCGCGGTTAGACTTGTTACTTTATATCATGGTTCATCGTTAATTTTTCAGTTTGTATGATATTGTTGGGCCTATTTTTATGTTATTACTATTTATTTGGATTTTAGATTTTTTTATAACGCAAGAACTCCTAAAATTACATCTGGTTATTAAAGTAAAAAACATTATTCGTTCTACATTCTTATTTGGGTGCCCCGTGGTTTTCCCATTGAATATATGCAGGACCATCGTAAATAAATATGGTCTTTTATCAAGTTCTTATATCATAGTGTTATACAATTAATTCTATTATAAAAGACATATTCTTGTAATAATGACCATATTATAGTATATATGTAAACAAAAAGACAATATTCTAGATTGGAGAGAGTACTACATATCTATGACTCCATACATATACGACACTAATTAGTTAGAGGCTCTGGCAGAATTTTTTCTAAGTAGGCCATGTGTTTTAGGACACCTTTTTTTGACTATTGGATCAACACAAAGAGTGAGATAAATAGGATATCTCCCTCAATCTATCATGGGTTTTAAAATTGTTATTACTGAAAATCAGAAATAGCAACATGACGACACTTCATTTTTTTTTTTGAATCATAAAGACCGTTCATCTTTTCCAAAAGCATAACTTACCAAGTTATTAATTTCTTCTCCAAATTGTCAGCGCCTCTTCAATCTCAGTGAACATTTCTTTCTTCTAAAAATATGGCTTCTATTAGCATACGACATGTCATTATATGTTTTTTATTGTTTTGAAAAACCGTTGGGACTTTTGTCCCTTCCCCTCATAGTGGTATTGTGCTTCATCATCATCAGAATTCCATTGATGGCTCCATGACATTCTTAGTCCCACTCCAAAATTTACAGGGATGCCTTGCGTAGTTTAATTTGAATTAAACTGTCCGATAGACACAACTTCATCAGTTTGGCCCTTTATATTTCCACCAACTTCATCTGTTTGGCCGTTACTTTTACCTATCCCTGACAATGTTTAATATATAATCCTCACGATGGCTGTGTAGGCCTCGGGGTGGAGCAGAGAAAACCCTCGTCTATCTCCTGGTAGCCGGGGATCCTGGCTGCATCGTGACAACGGTTCTTCAGCAGCGAACGTCCTCAATGTTTTTGAGGCGATACTGATGTCTTGCATCCATGCATGTTGGCGTCATGAGTACTATCACCGACGCCATGACTTTGGGTACTTTGAGGCATACTCTCCTGATGCTCAGCCATTGCCGAGAGGCTAAAGTAATCCCAAATCCTTAGAACGTCGCGTTCCCGACCGGCATGAGGCGTTGAAGACCTCTGCGTTGGACCTGCTTCCAACGGTGCTTAAGGAGGGACCTCGCTCGACCGCACCTTTTGGTCTTCCGTAGATCAATCCACAACACCATGGAAAACTTCTCCTGTATCAACTCGTCGAACTCGATCGATATTGTGAGCTACAGCGCCATCTAGTTCCAATCGCTGACGTCTGAGCTGCGCCATGCTTAGTTGAACCCGACTGTCCATCGATCGGCTAGCCACTCCACCACCAGGCGATTGGCAGCAGATGACGCCTTCTTCTGCTGCCAAGAAGGAACCTTTTTCGCCTTTTTTCCACGCTGCTGTACGTCCTCGGCATTGTTGACGCCACTGCTATCAAGATCAAACTCTTTTCCACGCTGCTGCCCTCAGCAAGATGCCGACTAAAATATACAGGAAGGCCCAATTTCGGGTAGGATTTGTCGTAGCCCTAGTTCCCAGATATTCCGAATCCTATTTTAAGACTTTTTTCGAAGACTTGCCTTGCATGGCACGGTTTACGGGAAGGATACGATCTCCCTGTTGGATACGGAGAAAGAGAATTGTAATTAGGAAGGACTCTGATAGGCGGTAACTGGCCTATAAATACTCATGTAACCGCTACGGGGAAATCTATCTAGCACCTTGCGAAACTCTAACGCAAAGGCTGCCACATTATACAAGTTCACACAGAACATAGGGTTTTTACCCTTCGGGAGGCCTGAACCAGTATAAACCCTCTATGTGTTCTTAGATCGATCTCGCCAACCACGTTGCTCCCACGATCCAAATATCTGCCGAACACCTCATCCAATCAGGTGACGACAGGATTGATTAGCTATAAAAGAATGGATGAGACCTGGTCCATCACGGTTTAGTTTGTCTTTTTTTTCTTTGCGGGAATACGGCTTGTCAACAATGTAGGATTCTATCTATACGGGTAGTTCTTTTCTTTTTTCAATGAGATATGCATATTTTTTCACCATTATTTCCTATTTTGAATGTTATCTGCTGACAAATCGTATTTGGCAAGGACACCTTGGTTATTGATCAAAAACTCATCTATGCATGTACCTATTTGTTTCTTTAACAAAATCTGATATGAGTAGTTTTTTCCTTTTATTTTTTATTCCGATTTTACCAGTTTACAAATTGTAGTTGCCATAGACTCTCTAGTTAGTCTAAACCGTTAGATGTTCATAAAATCCAACGGCTCATAGCTTTTCTTCTTTCTGATTAACGTAGTAATTTCATGCCTTTAAGAACGAACGTGGTGGTTTCTTTTTCTCTTTAAATACTAAGATAATAGATAGATAGATAGATAGATAGATAGATAGATAAGATAGATAGATAGATAGATAAATAGATAGAATTCCCGACATCATATGACACACTCTTGTTCGCCTATTGTTTGCTGCTTGCCATTGTTAATTATCTTGTACGTGGATGCAATAATATGGAAAACTATTGTGGGAATTTAGATGGGGAAAGAAGCGTCCGTATCATTTAATTGTTTCCGATGTTGTCACATGGCTCGATTTTTGCATGTCACGGTACTTGGGAGCGCATACGAGGTCCAGGACCGCCGCGCTCCTGGGCCATCATGAGCCGCATCCGCATCTCGGCTCTCGCACCGCTCCATGAGCTGCTCGGGCGTCAGGCGCCGGCGGCAAACCGACAGCCTGACCAGACGCGTCCCGACGAGCCGGTCGTCGAACTCCGCCCTGGCCGCGTCGTCGTCCCGTCGCTCAGCGAAGGTGTCGTAGCCGTAGCAGCGGGTCGTCCCGTCTGCGTTCCGCTTCACCCGCGCCGCGCGAACGCCACCTCAATTCATCCCACCCGGCGTGCGAGTTCATCACAAACGCCACCTCGATCGTCGTTTACGTTCGAAGATTTAAATTTGGAAACTTGGCGACCGTCACAAACGGCGATTTCACGTTCAAGCGCTGGTAATACGCGAGGGAAATGTCGGCTTTCATCACCGGCGCCAGGACCGCGCCCCGTCACCGACGCCGTACATGCTTGGCGGCGTACCTCAGGATCCGGTCCGTGAACCGAGCGATCCATGAGACGTCGAAGATCTGAACCGTGACAACATCGAAAACATAGATGGACGTGGTTCTGACCAAACTTACAGTAGCAAAGGTAACAACAATCAGTATCACAGATATGTTTCATTAGTTTTTAAAATTCTGTACAGTTCTTTTTCTCTGTCCATTTAGGAGGGACGGCAGGTAGGTTCTACTGATCAGCTCGTCATGATTTTATTTTCCATCCAGACCTTTCAATGTGACAGTATAAGCTAAAGAGATGGCGGATGTAACACTGACATGCATATCATCAATGGATCATAGGCCGGACCCGATGGTAGGATACTTCCACGATGATCTCAAAGAAGCAGCATTTTCTGGTCTGTTGTTTCGTTGATTATTGAGAGCGATTAATTGAAAAATATAGACAAGCAGAAATTGCGGGATTATGACTACAGTCAGGGGCTGATCATGTTGCCGCGGGTCAAGTTGCACTTCCGTGACCGCCGTGAGTGACAACAAACTGATCATCATACTTTCCCGTGGTGTTTGTGAGTTCAGTTGGTGTACAACACTGTCAATTTGTCATTGCCATTGGCAGCCCTCTGTATTTGTAACCTGTAGAACGCTAGAATAAATATATGAGAATGAACCAGGCACCTTCAGGCTCTGTGTTTGCTAGCAGAGCTGCATTGCCAGAAATGAAACTGAGAACTCCGTAGCTTTTCAGTTAAGGTCCCGAAATAGAATTACTGAAAAAAGTTCAGAAGCGACTTCGATCAATGCACCATGTCGAGTCCAGTCGTTCCTCGCATGGCAGGACCAGATCTATACGTATAAGCTGGTGTTGGCGTGACGATTAAGATCGATTGGTGTCAAGCTGGCATTTAACGATCAAATGGAACTCAATTGGGAAATTCGTCAATACTTGTTGACAGTTCGTCGTCTTCCCTGTGACCTTCTCCTTCGATCCCTCCCTGTTATTCCATCGTGATCGATATTGGAGACAGGAAAAGGAAGTCGCGGTTGCGGCATGCGCTCGGATTAAGCCACCATGCCTGGCCAAGTGAGCTCAAACAGCTCGGACGCGATGAGGCATGTGCGCCTGCGCCCTTGTCAAATTTTTCTCCGCGATTCATATGCGTGTGGAGAAGATTGGTGCTGGGTAAGGAGCTGGAGACGGTGAGGTGAAGGTCCACGATCCCAGCGACGCGCTCGGCGGCCGCGGACCGGCAGGAGGAACACCGGGGTGGAGGGAGGGGAACCCGCCGGCGCCGAACCAGGGTTTTTTTTTTGATGGAAATACCTGTATTAAAGTTAAGATAACAGTACAAAGACATGTACAAATACAGGTGAACCGTACAAGGATACGGAGGACAGCTGACCCACCAGAAAAGCAAACAGGCCCTTGAAAAAAAGAAAAATTACAGACCAGTCCCTGGACCCGAAGCTTCTCACCGACAGCAGCCAAATCCGGCGCCTCCAGCCACCGCGAGAGCCGACGAAGGAGGCCACCACCACACCCACAGCAGAGGGCAATCCTTCGCACAAAGGCTTAAGATGGAGCCGAGCAACCAAGATGGGCAAGAGCATGTGGCCCAGCCGGCCGGGGACACACCCCAATCGCCCTCCACCAACGACCAGATCTTGCCGCCGCCGACGACGACTATTGCCGCAGGGAAGCCGAGCCCGGATCCACCACCGAGCAGCCGCAAACCTCCAGCCTCGTCCCTTTCCTTGAACCAAAAGGCAAAAGGCGGGCCGACACGAGAACTCACCAAGAGAACCCGTCGCCGCCAAAGATCTCCTGAACAGGGGCACCATAGCCAGAGCCCCAACTCCACCTGCTCGCCGCCGGCACCGGAGAGGAGCATCATCAAGGCGAGGTTGGGCAGGGGAGAAGTTATTCCACGCCAACGCCGACGCCAACCCGTCGCCGCCGCCAGCCGGAAACCTAACCCTAACAAACCTAGGACCAAACCTCCCAGCCGGAGAGAGCGCGACGATCCCCAACCTCTCACAGCAACCCGCAGGTCGCCGGAGAGGAAGAGGACCGCCGGCCTCGCCGGCAGGAAACGAGTCTCGCTCGGTCGCCTCTCTCACCTGTAGCACTAGCGAGAGAGTTCGAGAGAGGAGTGCCGAACCAGGGTGTTTTCTTCATAAATTTGGATCACGTTTACTCTCCGCGATCCAACTATTTTCATATAGCCTCCTAATTTGGATCGCGATTAATAGTCGCGATCCAAACGAGGGGGCAATTTGCAAATAGTTGGGTTTCTTGGGATAAACTTCCTGGCTGCGCCGGCGAGGTCGCGCGGCCGCCGCCGCTAACCGACCTCCGCTATCTGACGAGGCTTCCGAGGACCAGCGTCGAGGGCTAGCGTGTTGCGGGATCTTCTTCCTCCTCGGGCTCGTGCGTCTGGGGCCATGGAGGCGCGGACCGTGGTGCTCCGCCGGCACAGAGGAAGCAAGCAAGGTGCTTTGCAGCACTAGACCGGCAACGAGGACCAGCTTGGCCTCCGTCAGGGCTGATCAATGAGGTCGCATTGGTGAAGAAGCTTCGGCGGCAGCAATGGCAGATCATGTTCTTCAGGATTCTGAATTTCTGCAAGCTCTGAAATTATTTGCCTGACGAGTCTTTTACAGTTGTCTTGGCAAGGCTAGGCAAGGTGAGCTTTGCCTGAGACCAAGTGAGAGCAGGTCAGATGTGACACTTCTCTTCCTAGACTTTTGCTTGCAGCTGTTCAGCAGATATAGTCGGTGGTGACTGACTTGGGAGACTGCGAGAGAGGGAACGTTGAATCCAAATAAAGAACGTGTGTGAAAGCCTGAATTTTGCCTCGCGGTCCCAGATCAAGATGATCAAGAATAGAAACGCGTAGCCGCAGAAATCTTTGGAGAGCGATCGGTTCTGATGTTTGGCTCGAATATTAACGGTTCACGTCTCTGAAAGAGATGGATGACAGGAACAGAGTGCAGAAAACGTCCTGAAATCTGAAGGATCTCTGGACTGCTCAGATCAAATGGAGTTGAGACTCTGCGATGGCATACGATACGAATTGGCATCCAGAAGACCAAATGAACTAAAAATGCAGCCTCATCTTAGATTGGTAATGGGTCATTGTGGACGCTAGGGATGTATAGGTGGGTAATGGGTTATGGCATCAAGACACGTCTGGCATCTTGGATTATTGCTACTCTGCCACAGTAATCTGACAGTACTAAGTTGAGTTGTAGTATAACTTTTTTTTTTCTTTTCAGAAAGTTCATGACGCAATGGAGAGATCATATGAGGGCCCAGCCCACGAGCCCAGCAGAAGGAGGTGGTGGGCCGTATTTAGGAACTGGTCCGTGTGACGACCCAGAAGATAGATTTCGGATTCGGAAAAAGTTTGTGCGGCCTGCCTTTGGACTCGGACTCGGGGTGGCCGCCGCCCGACTCGATATAATGCACGCACCCGTAACGCGAGATTGATTGTTGCGGCAGGTGTTTTGTTCTTCGTCACCACACAAGCGATCGGTCGGATCGGATCCACGCCGCGCCGCCCTTCCATGGAGCGCTCGTCGGAGGAGGCCGCCGTCCCACCGCCGCTGCTGGATGACGAAGGCGAGATCAGGAGGGCCGAGGCCAACGGTACGTGCAGCTCTCGCGTCTCTTAATTTTTTGCCCATGCTATTTCTCGTTGGAGACTTCTGAAAATTCCCCCTTTACTTTCCTTCTGACTGACAACAACGACGTACGATGGCTGGGTGCAGGGTTCGATCTGTTCGTGGGCAACATGGGTGCGGAGGTCGACGAGGCCTTCCTGACGCGCGTCTTCTTGCGGTTCGCCTCCTTCGTCCCGGGCTCCGCGCGGGTGAAACGGAACGCGGACGGGACGACGCGCTGCTACGGCTACGTCACCTTCGCCCAGCGCCGGGACGCCGAGGCGGCCAGGGCGGAGTTCGACGACCGGCTCGTCGGGACGCGCCCCGTCAGGCTCTCGGTTTGCCGCCGGTGGAACGAGGAAACCCGGCGCCTGTCGCCGGAGCAGCTCACGGAGCGGTGCGAGATGAGGAAGAGGCTGTTCCAGGAACAAAATCGTCGGAATGGAGGGCTGCCGTCGCGCGGTGCTCCGCTCACGTATTATTCGACAATAAGATACTAAAATAGTGCTCCATAAAAGTAGCTATTTGAATAATTAGTTATGTTATTATGAGTAGAGAGATTTCCTGTGTGCCCCTGAAAAAAGTTCTTTTCCCTCCTGAGCCATTGAAAAATTGATTTTCCCTTCTATGCCTTTGCTTGAGATTATTTTTTCCCTCTGTGCCACTCCCTCCCCTTCATAAAAGTCTTAGTGCTTTAATGTATTCTCGGACTTTTAAATTGAGAATGAAAAACATTTGAAACTTTGCAAACAATAAAATTTATTCTTTATATATGTATCTCTTGCCAACACAAAAAAAATTCAAAAGTTTTAGTGTTCGGCAAGTAATTTTTTTCGCACAAGGAATGGAAAGTGTTTAAAAAAAATTAGGCAAGGATTCATTTCCTTGCTTAAACACTCATCCTTCCTTTGTGGACCAAAACAATTACTTATTGAGCATTAAAAATTTTGAATTTTGTTATTTGCAATGTTTCAAATTTGTTTTTGTTTTGAATTTTTAAAGTATGTAAATACATTATAGCATTAAGCTTTTATTGAAGGCCACGTAGTGGCACAGAAGGGAAGAAAAATTTCAAGTAAGAGCACAAAAGGGAAAAGTATTTGAAGGGAATGCAATTTTTTTCAGTGGCTCACAAGGAAATCTCTCTTATGAGTATTACCGTACCAGAACGGCATACTATATTCAAGATGACATTGTCCCTCAGCCATTTACCTTTTCTTTGTTTCTTTTTTTTCCTTCTATGCCCTTGCTTGAGATTATTTTTTCCCTCTGTGCCACTCCCTCCCCTTCATAAAAGTCTCAGTGCTTTAATGTATTCTCGGACTTTTAAATTGATAATGGAAAACATTTGAAACTTTGCAAACAATAAAATTTATTCTTCATATATGTATCTCTTGCCAACACAAAAAAAAAAAATTCAAAAGTTTTAGTGTTCGGCAAGTAATTTTTTTCGCACGAGGAATGGAAAGTGTTTTTAAAAAGTTAGGCAAGTATTCATTTCCTTGCTTAAACACTCATCCTTCCTTTGTGGACCAAAACAATTACTTATTGAGCATTAAAAATTTTGAATTTTTTTTATTGATAGACAAACACGTGAAATGTAAATTTTGTTATTTGCAATGTTTCAAATTTGTTTTGGTTTTGAATTTTTAAAGTATGTAAATACATTATAGCAATTAAGCTTTTATTGAAGGCCACGTAGTGGCACAGAAGGGAAGAAAAATTTCAAGCAAGGGCACAAAAGGGAAAAATATTTGAAGGGAATGCAATTTTTTTTCAGTGGCTCACAAGGAAATCTCTCTTACCGTACCAGAACGGCATACTATATTCAAGATGACATTGTCCCTCAGCCATTTACCTTTTCTTTCTTTCTTTTTCTTTGACATAAAAACTCCATCGTCCCACCTGTTTCTTTGGAGAAGGCACCACGGGGACGTGATAGCAGGACTTGGGCAAGGCGCAGAGTCATGTGAGTCGGGATCGGTCGGTCGAGTCTGAAGGAGATCACAGCTCTTGGGCTGCACGTTACGTTGACCTCCTATCACTAGTTCACTACGTGGAGGAGAGCTCCATCCAAACAGGCATGCACTCGCCGGTCAACGCGAATCACTAGTAGGGCGCCAAAAGTGATGGCTGACTAGAGAATGACGGCGTGCGATAAACGGGCTCGCAACAGTCGCAGAGGCGCTTCAGAAGATGGGTGTAACAGTCGAAGAGCCAAACATCAGAACTAATAGTCAGGTGTTGGGATGGTATACCAATTGGCATCCACTAGGGATGCAAGTTTTCCAATTTTGGGGCCATTGGGTCTACCCAAAGCTTCTCCAAATGAATTAAAAATGCACCCTCTCATCGTCCGCCATGCTCCGGAGGATGGTCGCCGTGCCCGCGGTCTGAGCCCACGCCGCGGAGACGTTCCTGCTTGAACCAGCAGGGCGCCGATGGGACCCCCAAGCGTACGGGGCGTTCGCTCGGTCGCTCGGGGTGCAGTTCGGCGGCGGTGGCTGCTCCAGCAGGGGACCGTGGACGACGTACGGCGGCGGTTTCTCTTCTCCCTGCGGTGCGTCGTGCCGACCGACCAACTACGCCGCGGAGGACGTACGCGCTTGCTCGTGCACTCCTGATGACTGCGCGGCACAGGGAGACTACGTACGGGTCCATGATGCGGACCCCGCACGCCGGCATGATCACCTCACCGCGTTCTTCGGTCTCTGCGATGCATGATGAGCCCTTGAGTGAGCTACTGACATGGCTGCTGCGCATTCTGAACTCCGTTTCCTCTCTTCTGTGGAGCATCATAAAAATGGGGAAGATAATATGGAGATGGAAGGTAATGGAAATCAGCAGGACCACAGTAAGCAGCATCCTAAGTCTGACAAGGACAAAACCCCTATGAAGGAGGGACCATCTCAACAGCAGCAAATCAAAGGGAGTCAGATGGGGGGATCATCAATCTATGATGATGCTTTACTGGAATCAGAAGAGAAAATAGAGATGACACAAACTGATATAGCACCTGTCCCAGAGACTCAGGAATATCCCTATGACACCACCTTGACAATTGAACAAATATAGGCTGAAATAGAGCAAGAGGAGTGTGAAAAGGATACTGGAGTGGAAATAGCAAGTGGAGATACACATAGCACTCCTGAAAGAACAGAAAATACAGAATACCACATGGAGCAAATGAACCATAAAGAAGAAAAATGTACTGAGTCAGACAATCCAGACCCTGGTAACAATAACAATGCCTTTGTTAAAGAGATCCTGGGGCTAGAACATGACTTAGCTCTAGATGGCAACATGTGTGCCCACCTCCTCAGAGATATGGAGCTGATGGATACTGATGATGAGGATGAAGATTTGGGGAAGATAGGAAAGGAAACTGAAGAGGCAAGTGAATGGGAAAGCCTGGGTATCAACATAGGAGAACATAGCCAACAGCAGCAGCAAGGCAACAGCAAATGGGGGCCTGTGATGACAACCAGAGCAAGTACCAGAAACAGGGATGACACGAGGACGGTGATGGAGAAGGCACAGGCCAGAAAGGAAAAAGCCAACGAAATGTCAGGTAAACAAGGTAATGCAAATCATAACCACAATTTACGTTCTAAAGCTCATGCTATTGGTATTAGTTTAGGAAGTAATGATGTTGAAATATCTGCTTCTGTGAACACTTTGCTAGAAATTGACAAAAGTAGAGCTGGTAACTTTATTTCCTCTGTTAACTTTGGAGCAGATGACCATAAACATGTGAAGCCTAACCCTGTGGTTCAGGAAGGTGATCATGTTAACCTGATTTCTAATGTACAATGTGATGAGGCTAACTATAATACTCTGACTGGTACCTCTCTGGTGGAGAGCCCAGTTAAGGAAATTGCTGGTAGAGGTAGGGGTAGAGGTAGAGGTAGAGGTAGGGGTAGAGGTAGGGGTAGAAACAAATTTTCAAATGATATCAATGATAGGTAGCTTTTGGAATATTAGAGGTCTTAATAAGCCTGGAAGGAAGCTTTGTCTGAGTAGTTTTCTTAGGGAAAATAGAATAGACTTTATTGGCATCCAAGAAACTAAAAAGAATCTTTTCTCCGACTCTTATTTAAAAGATTTAGGTGGTAATGACATGTATAATTGGAGATATGTCCCAGCAGTTGGAACTGCTGGTGGCATTCTTGTAGGACTTAAGGTTGATGTTTTTGATGTTCTAGAGGAAGAGTTGCTGAACTTTACCCTATCTGTTACAGTCCAAAATAAAGTAGATAGAAAAATCTGGAAAATAGTAACAGTGTATGGTTCTGCCTATGACGAAGGAAAACAGGATTTCCTAAATGAGATACAAAATGTGGTAGAGAGCACAACAGTCCCCATCCTGGTAGGAGGAGACTTTAATATGATTAGAACAGCTACTGACAAGAATACGGGAAATATCAATCATCACTGGGCTGACAGGTTTAATGACTGGGTCAATAGAAATGGTCTACTTGAATTGAACTTAGCCAACAGGAGTTACACCTGGTCCAACAACCAGGACAGCCGTGTCCTAGCAAAATTAGATAGGGTTTTCTGTTCAGTATCCTGGGATGCTTTGTACCCTTTGACAGTAGCCAAGGCTTTACCCAGGGATAAAAGTGATCATACTCCCCTGGTTATTGACATGGGTGGTGCTCAGTTTACTAGGAATAGAACTTTTAGAGTGGAAAAGTGTTGGTTAAACCATCATGATTTTGAACAAGTAGTAGTTAAGGCATGGAGTACTAAGTCAAGGTCTAAGAATCCTGTAGATATCTGGCAAAGTAAGGTTAGGACTTTTAGGAGTTTAGCAAGAGGCTGGGCTGCGAATAAAATTGCTGATCTGAACAGGGAAAAAAGATCCCTGATAGCTGAGTTTGACACTCTAGACATAGAATCAGAAACAAGGGACTTGGATGAGCATGAGCTAGATAGGATGAAAGTCATAGCATCTAAGTTAGATAGAATGTGGGCTGACGAGGAGATTAAGTTCAAGCAGAGATCGAGAGATAGAGACATCAAAGAGGGTGATAGGAATACTGCCTATTTCCAAGCAGTGGCCAATCAACGTAGAAGGAAAAAACATGTAGCAGTTCTTGAGGGCCCGCAGGGTGAAACTGAGGACCCAAAGGAGATGGTAGACATAGCAGTCGATTTCTATAAAGAGTTGTTTAGGAAGGAACCAAGAGGTAGTTTTTCTTTATCAGAGAGTTTCTGGGAGGATGAGGAGAAGGTAACAGTAGAGGAGAATGAGATCCTTGTGGCTCCTTTCACAGAAAAGGAGGTCAAGGAAGCGGTCTTTGCTTCATATGCCGATGGGGCTCCAGGCCCGGACGGCATTCCTTTCTTCTTTTATAAGAAATATTGGCATATAGTGAAAAATGATCTCATGGCTATGTTTAGAGAGTTAGAAAATGGGAATCTAGAGTTACATAGACTAAATTTTGCAATGCTTACTCTAATTCCTAAAGAGAATGATGCAAAACAGATGAAGAAGTTTAGACCAATCAGTTTGCTTAATTGCAGTTTTAAGATTTTTACTAAAGTGCTTACAAATAGGTTTGGTTCGATTTGCAATAGACTGATCACTGAAAACCAGTCTGCCTTTGTTAAAGGGAGATACATTCTTGAGAGTGTAGTTATAGCGCATGAGATAATACACAGGGTCCACTCCTCACATGAGAAAGGGGTAGTGCTTAAGTTAGACTATGAGAAGGCATACGACAGAGTGAATCTTGATTTTGTAGAAGAGATTTTGGACACTAGAGGTTTTGGAAACAAATGGAACGGATGGATACACAAAATCATCTTTGGTGGCTGTGTGGGTGTTAGGTTGAATGGTCTAGAAAGTAATTTTTTTCATACAGGTAAGGGTCTTAGGCAGGGAGACCCGTTGTCCCCCCTGTTATTCAACCTAGTAGGTGATGTGCTTGCAAGAATGTTGCAGAAAGCAGCACAAACAAGTTTGGTAAGAGGCCTGTTGACTAGTTTTAGAGAGGAAGGTATCATGACTCTGCAATATGCAGATGATACGATCCTCTTCTCCCAAGCTGATGAGAGCTCACTTCAAAATCTTAAGTTTGTTCTACAGTGCTTTGAGCAGGTGTCGGGCATGAGAGTAAATTTCCATAAAAGTGAGTGCATTCCTATTAATCTAGATGATAGTGAGGTAGAGAGTATGGCTGGGATTTTTTGTTGCCCGGTTGGCAACTTCCCAATCAAATATTTGGGAATTCCTTTGCATTTCACAAAGTTAAGAAGGGAAGACCTACAACCTTTGATTGACAAGATCATTAAGAGAATTGCAGGCTGGAGGGGTAGACTGCTCTCACATAGTGGTAGATTGATTTTGATAAAAACATGCATTGCTAGTATCCCAGTTTATTTAATGTCATTCATGAAGTTCCCAAAATGGGCTATAGATTTGATTAATTCACAGATGTCAAACTGTTTTTGGGATAACTATGAAGGGCACCATGCATATCATCTAGCCAGCTGGGATAGTATATGTATGAAAAAGGAATATGGAGGTCTGGGAATTCCAAATATCAGAGATCTCAATATCTGCTTGTTAGCTGCTTGGATTAGGAGATATAGTTTAGACCACAGCAAACTGTGGAGGCAAGTGATTGATCACAAGTACAATAGCTGTGCACCTAATATTCTGTCCTGCCCAGTCAATAACACATCTCAATTCTGGAGAGGTGTATTGTGGGCAAGCAAAGCTGCCAAGTTTGGTTATACTTGGAAGGTAGGTAATGGGCTCAAAATCAAATTTTGGGAGGACAACTGGATAGGAAGCACTAGTCTAGCAATAACCTTTTGGGACTTGTACATGATTGTGAATGAGAAAACGGCGATTATGGCTGATGTTTGGGATGGTGAGACTCTGAAATTTACTTTTAGGAGGTGTGTAGATAGAAGACTAATGGACATGTGGCTAGAAGTGTGTCAGCTAGCTAGAACCATTTCCTTTTCTGATGAGGAGGATATGATAATTTGGAAAATGAACTCTAGTGGCACTTATAGCTCACAGTCCTTGTATAATGTGATTAATTTTAGAGGAATTACTCCTGTCTACTTACCCAGTATCTGGAATATACATGTGCCATCAAGGGTGCACATCTTTCTTTGGTTAATGTCAAAAAACAAGAGTCTTACAAGAGATAACTTGAGTAAAAGACAGCGGGTTGCTGATCTTAGTTGCTTGTTTTGTTCAGAACCAGAGTCAGTTTATCATCTTTTCTTTGATTGCGTAGTGGCTAGACAAGTTTGGAATGAGATATCTGAACTCTTGCATATTAGAATAGGAGACTCATATGAGAACATTGCTAAGTTTTGGCTCAGTAGTAAAAAGCATACAGTCCTGAATATTATTACTTCTGCTATGTTATGGAGTCTGTGGAAACTGAGGAATTCCTTATGTTTTCACAATGTACAGTGGTTAGGTCTGAGTCAAGTGTGGGATCTCGCACTAGGCATGCTGAAAAGATGGAAGGTGTTATACTGTCACACCCGGTTTCAAGGAGACAACCGAATGCACACCACATGTATGCCAGGATCAGTTATTCATACATGCAGCGACAAAATAGTGAAATACCATTATTACAGTGCCAAGTTAACGAATAAACATTTATTACATAATGACTCATGGTCTAAAATAGAAATAACAGAGTAGCGAATAATAAACTAGCGGAGCGACTATCCCATCTTCCACAGGCGTTGTCCGGGGGAAACACCAGCCTAATATGGAGCATCCGGATCGAAGTCATCGTCGTTGTAGTCCACTTCACCTCCGTTGTCTGAGCAGCCATTGTTTATCCAAACAAAGAGGGGGAATAGCAAATGTGAGTACATGTCGTACTCCGCAAGTGTAGGAAATAATATGACATGATGGCAAATATCAAGAAAAGTTGACACATGGTTTACTGCACTATGCAACAAGACACATTTATAAAAGCAACCTATTTACTAGGTGTAAACTCCAAGCTCCAACAAACTAACATCAAGGATAAGCTCATCGGATTACCAATCCGACTACCAACTCACCAAGTTCCCACCACTTGGCTACCAAAACCAAACCAACCAACCATCCCACTAATCGCGAAGAAGTCCAAGCTCGCTCTTGACCGTGAGCACGGCTGTCATGACAGTTTTTATCCTTGCAAGGTTTGCACACATTCACCACGAGTCAATGTTATTCCGTTTTGCTTTACACTTCCGTGGTGTCAAGCCAGGTAAACATTGAAAAGCCTTTCAATAGCGCCTCATACCCTGTAAACACCCGCTAGGATTCGCTAAAACACGGGAGTCTATTTTCCCTCCAATGCATAGCCCCCATTTGCGCCACAACAACAACCGAATGGTGCCACAGTAAATAAGAGACAACTATTTAATTAGCTAAGCCGCACCCATTTAAGCCACGTGGTTGCGCTGTTCAGCCGGGTTACATGTCCACGAACCGGTCCTTAGAATCTAGCACAGGCACCGACACAAACCATGTCGTGCACAACGGCACCATACCAAACCATCCAGCCTGTCCAGATTCCCTAAGCTCCATGTGTTGCTAAACAATTACCAACCCGATGAATTAATTAGAGCATTAGTCAAGTTAATTAACCGGTTCCCAACAGCACTAGCATCAATCTACCCATACCACAGACATGCTTCCCAAACAAAGGCTTCAAAGAATTATATGGAAAAGCTAGTAAACCAGTAACATGGGATTCATATTATGACTCAAGCATGCAATTTTGTAAACGACACATCATAAAAAGGTTCAGTATGCATCAAGGGCACTTGCCTTCTTGGAATTGCTGCTCAAACACCTCAAACTCTTGATCCTGAAGATTGAATGACGTCTCTTGAACCGATTCTGTCCGCGCAATAATACCGACAAACAAGCAACAAGCAAGACTAAGAAAACAGTCGAAACAGTACATTCATGGCAAACAAAACATATCAACAGAAAGCCTACGTCGTGATGATCGAGTGAGCGCAAGAATCGAGTAAAACGGAATTTATATGAAAAAGTAATGAGGTTTTGAAGTAGCAGGGGTTTTACTGAAAAACTGTCATTGTATACGTGACTAGAAGATTAGCTTATACTGAAAATACAGGTGGTTGCGTAAGCAAGAGGTCATGCTGATGTAAAAGAGTATTTCATACAGAAACTGCAGCACGTAGCGACTTGATTAGGCACTGGATCGGAGAGCATGCATCTGACTAGAGAGTTACATTGCTATATCGATCTGCATCTGGCCATGCATCGAACTATGGACGAGAACTAACCAGAAAGTAATATAAGAAACTGCAGCAAAGCAAAGCTCGTTGGAAACTCTCGACTTGCAGTATGCACTCTACAGAACTTGAAGAAACGCAACGCTAGTCGAGCCTGTCTGATCAGGATCCTCACCGAGGGGCTTCGGAACTTGCAGCGGCGACGATCGACGATGATCGACTTGCTTCGCCATCTGATGATCGCGTCCCTTGGAGACCAGGCTGCAGCGTCGGTCCCTTCGGCGTTCGTCTGGTTGCCGGTTGCCGGAAGCATCAGGGAAGCGGTTTCCGGATCGGCGAGACGGTGGCGATCGAGGATCGGCTTCGAGAACTCCTTGTTGCCCAGAACGGCGGCGGCATTATGATTGCACGGGCCGGATAGAAAGTTGGGCAGGCTAGGTTTTAGTTTATACAGGGGAAGAGGAGAAAAGAAGTTTGGTGCATGCGGGACTCTCTCCGATCTGATTTTCCTCGAAGCCGAGACAAGATAACGTTGTACGTCAGGAACTCAGAATTCGTTTCTGTTTTCTATTCAAAACGATTTGCTATCGAATTTAGGAAAACATTTTTCACAGAATAAAATCCTTATGCAACTATTCAGCATGAATGCAACAAGAAATTCATATAACCTATATTAATTGATTTAATTTAGAAAATAAAGTTTTTGTATAATAAAATGATAACATCCTATTTAGTTCTATACAATTTTTAGACTATTCCAAAATCTGAAAATCAGGGTGTTACATATACCCTCACTACGTAAGAACTAGCCAAAGGTGACGGGCACATAGGTAACGGGCATTCTAAACCCGTCACCTTAAACAAAAGGGTGACGGGCCACTTAGAAACCCGTCACCCGCAAGAATGGCGGTGCATGTGGGGGAGGGCAATAGGTGACGGGCAACATGTATGCCCGTCACCTATTAGGTGGCCGCCTAATAGGTGACGGGCACTGATGTTGTCCGTCACCTATAACTGGACATATGGGTGACGGGCGCTGATGTGGCCCGTCACCTATAACCCTCGGGCTAATAGGTGACGGGCGACATCAGTGCCCGTCACCTTTCAGTGGATACATAGGTGACGGCCTTTGATGTTGCCCGTCACCTATTAGTCTGAGACCAATAATTGAGATCGGGCAGCCCGAACTTTCCCCATTTTTTCTCAACAAAATCTCTGCCCCGTCGGTTCCTGGGCGATTTTTTCGCCATGTTTTGGAAATCCAACTAAAACCTTATTGATTTGCTTTTGGTATCATCTTTTGGCCTCTTGAGGTGTGTTTCCTACCATTTCCTCTTCCTTTTTCCCCTTTTTTGCTAGATCTCTATGTATGTTCTTCAATTTCAGGATTTTTCCAGCATATATCAAAATTAGATGCATATGTTCTTCAATTGTGTTAGATTTGGTATTTTGTTTCATCAATCTTCCTCATGCCACCATTGATTTGATATGGTACACTTAATCACATTCATTTCATTATATAGCTCAATCCTTGATTATAAATGCAATTATGTTTGTAGATGTATCAAGTTGATTGTGTGCAAAAATGATTGATGACCATAACTAGGTGACGGATTGATTTGGCCTTTGTGTTGTCTCGTGGTGCCTAAGGTGTGTTACGCTTGCCTTTTTTCTTTTTTTCCCTTATTTTATTGACCTCTATGTTAAGCATATGTCAAAATTTGGTGCATGTGAGTTGCTATTCTATTAGATCATATATTATGTTGATTGATCTTCGTCGTGCCACCATTGATTCAATGAATTCTTATGTGATACTAAATCACTAGTTTTTCATTACACATGTAGCTATTTCTTATTATAGATGCGATTATTTGTGCAGATGGATCGGACTTGGATGTATCCCGGCAAGATGAGCGAGGACTACCTGAAGGGGGTGAAATCGTTCATTAGAGTTGCTCTAAAAGATATGAAAGACAAGAAAAAAAAGGCAATACATTGTCCGTGCCGTGATTGCAACAATGAGAAGAAGTTTTGTGAGCCGGATATGCTGGAGATACACCTGATCACACGAGGATTCATGAAAAATTATACATGTTGGAATAAGCATGGTGAGGAAGGCATGAATGAAGTCGAGGTGGAAGGGAGCCACTTGGATGTCAGTATGGGTCATGGTCCTTTCTCAGCGAATCAGCCAAGTCAAGGAGTCCCTTCTGTTGACATGAATGAAGAACTCAGATTTGGTGACATGGATCGTGACTACTCAGAGGCAGAGGCATTATCTTTGAGCGATGAAGACATGGTGGATCATGTGCAAAATGTCAGTGGAATGTTGCGCGATGCTGAGCGACACGATGAATACAATGATGGTGAGCTTGCAAAGTTTCAAAAATTAATTGCAGAGTCCAAGAGGCCTTTCTTTCCCGGATGCAAGGCCACATACAACCGACTGTATGCAGTTCTTAAGCTTCTGCAGCTAAAGGCAAGCCATGGGTGGACCGACAGGAGCTTTTTGGCATTATTGGATCTGCTGAGGGAAATGTTGCCGGAGGGAAACTTGGTGCCTGAGATAGTTTACGAGGCAAAGAAGATAATATGTCCTCTTGGATTGGAGATTGAGAAGATTCATGCATGCAAGAATGATTGCATCATCTATCGTGGCAAAGAATATGAAGGCCTGAACAAGTGTCCTGTCTGTGGGACCGATCGATACAAGCGTAAGAAGGATGATGGTGATGGGAACAACGCTAGCAGGAACGGGCCTCCTAGGAAGGTGTTCTGGTACCTTCCTATAATTCCTAGGCTAAAGCGCTGGTTCGCAAACAAGGAGGAGTCTAAATTGCTCCGTTGGCATAAAGAGGGGCACAAGGATGATGATAAGATACGTCACGCTGCAGATTCATCTCAGTGGCAAAACATTGATTCAATGGATGAACTATTTGCTATGGATCCGAGAAATATCAGGCTTGCAATGAGCACTGATGGCATGAATCCATTCGAGAACAACATCTCGCATAGCACATGGCCCGTATTCTTGACTATATACAACCTTCCATCTTGGTTGTGCAACAAACGAAAATATATTATGCTGTCAACGTTGATACCGGGGCCGCATGAACCTGGAAACAACATTGACACGTATTTGAGGCCTTTGATTGATGATCTGAAGAAACTATGGTCCCCGGGTGTTGAGGTGTGGGATGAGCACATGCGTGAGTACTTCAGCTTACGCGCCATTTTGTTCGTCACAATCACCGATTTGCCAGCACAACGTAACGTGTCAGGGCAAAGTAAAAGGCTAGGTTCAGGCTGCCCCCACTGCTTGGATGGAACTGAGTGTAGCTATTTAAAGCACTCCAGAAAAATAGTGTACATGCGCCACCGACTATTTCTTCCCATGAAGCACCATTTTCGAAAAATGAAGAACCAGTTTGATGGCACCGTTGAAAAGGCACCGCCTCCAAAGCACATTAAAGGAGATGATGTATATGATCAGGTTAAGGATCTTAGCATTGCTCTTGGCAAGCGAAAAAGGTCTGATGATGATGAGGGTCTATGGAATAAGAAATCGATTCTATGGGAGTTAACTTACTGGAAGAAATTGGATATCCGCCATTCTATCGATCCTATGCATGTCAAGAAGAATGTTGGCGAAAGCCTTGTTAATACACTGCTCAATGTGCCAGGGAAAACCAGGGACCATAGAAATGCACGAGAAGACCTTAAAGATATGGGGCTAAGACCTGAGCTTCATGCAGATGGTATGAATGCAGATTTACCAACAGCTTGCATCACCCTTTCAAAGAAGGAGAAGAAGGAGTTCTGTGAGTTCTTGCAGAGTGTGAAAGTGCCCTCTGGCTACTCATCCAATGTCAGTAGGCTTGTTTCTTCCACAGAACTGAAACTATCTCCTCGAGCGAAGTCCCATGACTACGATGTCTTGTTGACACAGCTGATTGCGCCTGCAATAAGGAACATCCTACCAATCCCTGTACGAGAGGCTATCATGAGCCTATGTTTCTTCTTTAATGCAATTTCTCAGAAAGTGCTCGATCCAGAATCACTAGAGTTGCTCGAGAAAAAACACTATGAAACCTTGTGCCTCTTGGAGATGTATTTTCCACCAAGCTTTTTTGATATGTCTCTCCATCTCACGAGTCATCTTGTGAAGGAGATCAAATTACTTGGTCCAATGTTCCTTCATCAGATGTATGCATATGAAAGACTCAACGGTAATCTCAAGTCCTCTGTAAGAAATCGAGCGCACCCCGAGGGTTGTATGGTAGAAACTTATTGTACAGAGGAAGTAGTGGAGTGGGCCATGGATTATGTTGACCCTGAGAATCCTATTGGGGTGCCTAAGTCTCGCCATGATGGGAGGCTCCTTGGTAAAGGTACACTGGGGAGGAAGCAAATAACACCTGATCACGATTCATTTGAAAAAGCACATTTTCTCGTGTTGCAACAGTCAAAAGAAGTTTCTGATTATGTTGAGGAGCACAAAAGGACATTGCTCCGTGAGAATCCAGATCGTAACCAATATTGGTTAGCGAATGAGCACATCCGAACATTTAGTAGATGGTTCCGTGATCAGATCTTCAAATCAAGTACCCCAAAAAGCCGAGTCCTCAAGTTACTTGCAGGTGGTCCTAAAGTGACCATTGTGACATATCAAGGATATGATATAAATGGATACACATTTCATACTGTTCAGCAGGATGAGAAAAGCACATTTCAAAACAGCGGAGTGCGTGTTGATGCTTATGATGAGAACGGCGAAAACCGATGCCCGTACTATGGTCAAATAGAGGAGATTTGGGAGGTGGACTATTTCGATCTAAAGGAAACCCTATTTCGTTGCCACTGGATAAACGACAAGGGTGTCGTAAGAGACGAAAATGGGTTCACAAGCGTGGATCTCAAATGTGTGGGATACAAGTCTGAACCGTTTGTACTTGCTAAACATGTGGCCCAAGTTTTTTATGTTCCTGACACAACAAACAGAAGGCTTCAGGTTGTCCTAGAAGGGAAAAGGCGAATCGTCGGGGTTGAAAATGCCATTGATGAGGAAGAGTTCGATCAATTTGATGAAATTCCTCCATTTGCTACTGCCATCAAGCTGAGACTGCCAAGATTAACATAATTACTTTTCCCTTTAATTTCTGTACAATTCATTCCTGTAATTATTTTCTGCACTAGTCAGTTCTTAATTATTTTCAGCCATGAAAAGTCATATTAAGCCTTTTGTAATACTGAAACTTCGCTTGCAAACACATGACCCCTGAAACTTCGCTACTTTCAGATGTAGCTATAACTCCATATTTTTATTCTAATGAAACCGAGCCCCACGAATGAATTAGCTTGGGAGAATGTGGTTACAACTTTCTGTAATCTAAAAAGCTTGGCAGCTTTCTTGCTAGATGATATAGAATCAACATCACTTCCGTGGATTTACATATTCTATATGATATATATATTCTGATTGGCCACCATAAACCTGAAAATGGATACATTTTTGTTCTCCTTGTTTATTCTGAGATAATTACAGATGTATCCCTCCAATCTCTTTATTCTGAGATAATAATCTTTATGTGCAGCCACTTGATGAAAGAAATGAAAGGGCGGCCATGTGCATTTGTTGACCCAGCTCCCATGACGATCGACAATTTGCATGACAGTAGGAAAGAAGTGGTGCAGTTGTTGGTGAGGGCAATTCGGACCTACAAGGACAAGGAGTACATCATGTTCCCTCACAACACAGGTGGCCACTGGGTTTTGGTAGTCATATCAGTCAAGAAAAAAAAGGTGTGGTACCTTGATTCGAGTAGACCAAAGGGTAATGATGGCACTCTAGTTGGGCGTGACTACCTCGAGATCAGCACTGCCACAAACGAGTAAATTCTTAACATAAGTTACACATATACCAAGTTTGATCGTCCTAAGCATCATCTTTTTTTCTTTAATGTTGCATTGTCCTTTCCTTCTAGGGCTTACCTCACATACAATACTCGGTGCGTGAAGGGATTCAACGCGAAGACAGATGGTTGTATGCTGCCGCAAGACACTCGATTCCCAGTATGTATTTTTCAAAGTGACACATGCGTGCTCCCTGAAAATTATGTATCACTTAGCATGTGGCCTCAAAATAATTGTTGTTTTGTAGTGCTGCCAGCAACCTTCAGGCAGCAAGCTGTGTGGATTCTACGTTGCACAACATATGTTGATAATTGCAGAAGCATGTATATCCGACAAGAGCATAGATGTAAGTAATTGCACTAGTATTTTGTTTTTTAGCATCGAGATGTTCAAGTGACTTTTTCTGTGGACGGTATTTTGACTTTAATTATGTATGATCCTCTGTTGCTATCAGTCGTCTTCCCTGCCTCTAGAATTTATTTTGCGGAGTGTCGCCACTGCTGCTATGTCTTGCCATAATTTATGGGTTACGACAAGAAAGCAGCTAGTGTGGAGAAACAAATATGGCTATTCTTTTTCAGATCAATCATGGACTTACTCTGTTCAGTGGCTCTTGTATTCAGTACATAGTGTGGAGCAAGTTAGCTACATGGTTAGGGCATGAGGAACCAGAGGCATATGGGCAGTTGGGCGTGAATAATTCATTATGTCTGTTTGAGCACTTTTGTCCCCAATTCATTAATTAAGTTGTGTTCATCCTGCAACTTCAGTAGTACTATGTCTGGTTCATCATTTTGCCACAAGACATTACGTGTTTTCAAAGTGAAGGAATAGAAACCTTTTGCTGCTGAGAGCAGTTTGGATTGTTCAGTTGGATCGTTAGCTACAGAATACATCTAACTGAACCTGTGTCGTTTTTTTAGCTAACTAGAAGCTACTCGATTGCTGAGTATGCCAGCTGCAAAATATTGTTGTGCATCTCACCATGAAAGTAGGCCAACAGCTCATAGTGAAGCATACTCAAGCAGGCTTTTAACTGAAATAGTGCCTGTACATAACTGTTTGAGAGCCGATGCTAACAATCAAGGCATGTCATTTTATTTGACATTTCAGTTCTGCACAAGCTTTACTATTCATGTTTCTTATTTGCTACTCTCATGACGATCATGCTAACTCACCCTTTTTTTCATTCTGTTTGCACAAGATTATCAAGTATTAATTGTTTTTCAGATCATTTATGTTGCTCTGTTGTTTGCTTGCCTGTCACTGCTCCATCTCAATTGGCATTGTGTTCTTCTAATATTTTACGATTGATTTCTATGCTTACAGGACATTGCATTTCCAGGGTCGCCATTTGAGGATGCCGTGTTGCATAACATTCGGGATAGGATAGCCTCTTTCCTAGTGAGTGAGTGTATAAACAGGAAAGGCGAGTTCTTTTGTACGTCGAATGAGTAGCTGTGTTGTAATCCGAGCTTGTGATGACGTGTGTGATGTTTTGTGATGATAAAACTCTACTATGCAGCAGGTGTATGTGACAAACAACTTGTTTGATATATTTATGATGTCTTTGTGATCTACATGTTTGGCGTTGAGATCATGGTTAGATCCACATGTCTAACTCTGTGTGTATGTGATGATGGGCACAATTTGTGCTTGTGATGGTTTTTGATCATGTTGAAGATGGCTGCCAAATCCAGGCTACATTGTTCCTGGATGCAGCCAGCAGGCAGGAAGACCCCAAAATGGGGCAGGGAACATAGGTGACGGGCATCATCAGAAACCCGTCACCCATCAAACAGAAATAGGTGACGGGCAACATATGAAGACCGTCACCCATTTTCTTCTCAATAGGTGACGGGCAACATAAGTAGCCTGTTACCTATTTGAGCACAATAGGTGACGGGCAACATATGAAGACCGTCACCCATTTTCTTCTCAATAGGTGACGGGCAACATAAGTAGCCCGTTACCTATTTGAGCACAATAGGTGACGGGCAACACATGAAGCCCGTGACCTATAACTACTTATAGGTGACGGGCGACATAAGAAGCCCGTCACCCCTAAGGGATAATAGGTAACGGGCTTCATGTGTTGCCCGTCACCTATTTCCTTTAATGGGTGACGGACAAATGCCCGTTACTTTTCTTTTGATATTAGTGACGGGGTAGGGGTGACGTGTCGGGTGCCCGTCACCTATTTATGTCTTAGCCCGTCACCTATGCCAATTTCTTAGGTAGTGCCTGCCGCAAGAAAGGGAGAACTGGAAGCTTTCGGCTGTTTGCTGATGAAGCACAAGAAGGAAGTCATCTGCCTTCCGATGTAACTGTGTTAAGCCTGAAGCCATGCATGAGTCAGGAGCACAATGTCAAGGAAGTACATTCAGAGACACTCAAGATGGTGGAGGCTGACAGTATGGAAAGGAGTGATGAAGTCATGTTTTAATCTGTGCACCAAAGACTTGTAATAGGCTCTAGCTGTGAACTGTGAACTGTTTCCTTTTGGGTTTTTAACTTGGCCTGGCACTCATCTGAGGAATGCCAGAGCACGGAGCAGCGTCATGTAACTAAACATGTTGGGGTCCATTGCGCTTGGCAGTGAGACCGGGGAATATATTTCTCTAAAAAATCACATCACGCCGCCCTGATCGCAGGAAACGTTTTCTCTAGCGAATAGCCAGAGGAACTGTGTGATCAGCGATCAATGGCTTCAGAATACAGTAGTACGCTGGAGTTCATTATCAGAGTCAAGGGCTAAGCTCCTCCTCAGGCTCGGAGGCGCGGACCGTGGTGCTCCGCTGGCTCAGAGGAAGCAAGCAGAGGGTGCTTTGCAGCACTAGACCGGCGACGTGGACCAGCGGCGGCGCAACCAGAGACACGTTTTTGGAAGTTCATCGTCCTTTCCTGACCATTTCTTTGCAGTTCTTAAATCTCTGCAATAATCATATATGCGAGCTCTGAAACAAGTTCAGAGACACATTCTGAATTTCTGCGAGCTCTGAAATTCTTTGCCTGACCAGTCCGTTGCAGTTGTCTAGGCATGGACGCGCAAGGTGAGCTTTGATTGAGCCCAAGTGAGAACTGTTCAGAAGTGACACTTCTCCTAGCCTGAATTTTGCCTCGTAGTCCTACATCAAAGATGATCAAAGAATAGAAACCCATAGCAGCTGGAATCGTTGGAGAGCGATTGGTTGGTTCTGATGTTGTTGATAATCCTGCTGCACCATTCCAGGAATTGAGAGTATTTTGCAAAGTGTGATCTTTTGGTGCCAAATGTGATCTGGCATAGTTTAGCTTGTAGCTGTAACAGTGGTAGTAGTTAAGAGGTATGGTTGCTAGCAAGTTGGGACATGGTAGTCCAGCAAGTGGAGGAATAGTGAAACAGTATAGCTATAGTTGTTGTACATCTCTTTTGACTATATGAAAGGAGCAAGGCTCCATTGCTCAGCAGCTCAGCTGCTGCATATCCTGAGTGTGTGTGAGTGAGTGAGCTCTCACCTGAGTTCTTGCATTGCCAGTGGTGTTCTTGAGTCAGTGTGTGTGTGCTGCGGTGTGTGGTGTTGATGATTGGGCCAACAATTGGTATCCAGAGCTAGGCTTGTGCATCGGAGATGGTGGGTACGCCGGAGAAGACGCCGCCGGCGTCGCCAGAGCGCGACGTGAAAGCTGGCGGCTCGGGGGAGCCGAAGCGGTCGCCGGAGCGCCGCGGCCGCGACGAGCGGCGCGGGCGCAGGAGCCGTTCGGAGTCGCGGCCGGTGATCATCCACAAGACGGTGCGCAAGATCGGCGGCTCCACCACCTACCCCATGCTCACGCGCACCAACTACTCCGACTGGGCGGTGATGATGTAGGTGACGCTCTAGGCGCGTGGGTTGTGGATCGCCGTCGAGTCCGGGACTGACGACGAGGTTGACGACCACTTGGCGCTGGAGGCACTTCTACATGCCGTACCACCGGAGATGATCTCCACCTTGGGGAGGAAGAAGACGGCGAAGGAGGCATGGGACAAGCTCGCCACCATGCGCGTCGGCTCGGACTGGTCGAGGAAGGCGAAGGCGCAGCAGCTCCGCAAGGAGTTCGAGATTATCACGTTCCGCGATGGTGAGTCCATGGAAGATTTCACGCTGCGCCTCTCCTCGCTGGTGTTGGAGCTGGCGGCGCTGGGCGATGATGTCGACGAGCAGCGGGCAATTGAGAAACTCCTGCGAGTCGTGCCGGCCAAATTTGAGCAGATGGCTCTATCAATCGAGACTTTGCTCGATTTGTCCGAGCTCTCGCTGGAGGACATCACCGGGCAGCTAAAGGCGGTCGAGGACCGTGCGGCGGCGACGAGCGGTAAGCTGCTACTCACAGAGGAGGAGTGGGCGGCGCACTGCAAGGAGAGGCGCGGTGGTGCCTCGAGCTCCGGCAAGGGCGACGGGCGCGGAAAGGCCAAGCAGAAGAGGAAGGGCAAGGCCGGACCGCGCGCCGACGACAAGTGCTGCAACTGCGGCAAGCTGGGACACTGGGCGCGCGACTACAAGGCGCCAAGAAGCAAGATCGCGGAGAGAACCAGCATGCTCTGGTGGCGGAGCAGGAGGATGACGAGGAGCCGGCGCTGCTGTTGACGCAGGTGTGCACGCTCGGCGTCGCTGTGGAGAAGGAAGGAGTGGAGTTCGTGGAGCTGGACGAGGTCCGGGCTCAAGTCAACCTCGGCAGCGAGGACGACAACACCTGGTACCTCGACACGGGTGCGAGCAGCCACATGACGGGCAACAAGGCGGCGTTCTCGGAGCTCGACACCGCTGTAAAGGGCACGGTCAAGTTCGGCGATGGTTCGGTGGTGGGGATCGAGGGACGCGGCACGGTGGTGTTCCGGTGCCTGAACGGCGAGCACCGCGCGCTGACGGACGTCTACTTTATCCCGCGTCTGAGGAGCAACATCGTGAGCTTGGGCCAGCTCGACGAGCGCGGGTGCCAGGTGCTGATCGAGGACGGGGTGCTGCGCATCCGCAACCGCGACCGCAAGCTGCTGGTGAAGGTGCGCCGGGGCAAGAACAGGTTGTACACCATCAAGCTGGAGGTGATGCAGCCGGTGTGCTTGGCGGCGCAGAAGGACGACGACGCTTGGCTCTGGCACGGTCAATTCGGCCACATCGGCTTCAACGCGCTGGCACGGCTAGGGCGGCAGGGCATGGTGCGCGGCCTTCCCAAGATCGAGCACACCGGCGAGCTGTGTGATAGCTACCTCGCCGGCAAGCAGCGGCGACACTCGTTCCCGCAGAAGGCCAAGTACCGTGTCGAGGGGCTCCTTGACCTCGTGCACGGTGACTTGTGTGGGCCAATCACGCCGGCGACGCATGGCGGCCGGCGGTACTTCTTGCTGTTGGTGGACGACTGCAGCCGGTACATATGGCTTCGGCTGCTGTCGAGCAAGGACGAAGCCCCGCGCGCCATCATGGAGTTCCAGGCGCGCGTCAAGGCGGAGACTGGATGGAAGCTGCGCGTGCTGAGGACGGATCGCGGCGGCGAGTTCACCTCCGTGGAGTTCGGCCGCTACTGCGCAGAGAAGGGCATGGAGCGACATCTCACGGCACCATACTCGCCCCAACAGAATGGCGTCGTGGAGAGGCGCAACCAGACGGTGGTCGGCATGGCGCGGAGCATGATGAAGGCAAAAAGCGTGCCGGCGGCGTTTTGGGGCGAGGTCGTGAGCACGGCGGTGTTCATTCTGAACCGCGCGCCGACGAAGAGTGTGGCGGGGAAGACACCATACGTGGCGTGGCACGGACGCAAGCCAGATGTCTCCTTCTTCAAGACATTTGGGTGCGTGGCGCACGTGAAGACGGTGAAGCCGAACCTAAGCAAGCTCGAGGATCGGAGCACGCGCATGGTCTTCCTCGGCTACGAGCACGGCAGCAAGGCGTACCGGCTCTACGACCCAGTGGGGAAGAAGCTGCACATCTCCCGCGACATCGTCTTCGACGAAGCAGCCAGCTGGGACTGGTCGGCGGGCAATAGCACGGCGGAGGCGGGACCGAGTTCAAGGAGCTCGTTCCACTTCGAATTCATCACTCACCACGAGGAGGTCACAGGCCCTGGAGCGGTCGACCACGCGATGCAGGATGAGGAGGAGGAGCCACCCTCACCTGCAATTGGCGCCGGAGGGGAAGCGGCGGCGGAATCCCCTGTTCCTGAAGCAGGGGAATCCCCTGTTCCAGCGGCGGCGGGGCCAAATTCGCCTCAATTCGTGTCACCGCCGCCACATCCATCGCCAAATCTGGACGCAGCGTACGACGGCGAGCCTCTCCGGTTCAGGGCGATCGACGATTTCGTCGGAGACGGCCAAGTCCCGGGCGAGGTGGCGCGTGTCGTCGGCGACCAGCAGCTGATGATGGTGACGGCGGAGGAGCTAAACACGTTCGCCGCGGCAGAGCGCGACCCAAGCTGGCGCAAGGCGATGATGGAGGAGATGTGCTCGATTCGAGGAGAACGACACTAGGGAGCTTGTCGATCCGCCGGCTCACTGTCGGCCGATTGGGCTCAAGTGGGTGTTCAAGGTCAAGCGGGACGCCGACGGCAAGCTCGTGAAGCACAAGGCGAGGCTGGTTGCCAAGGGGTACGTGCAGCGCGAAGGGATCGACTTCAAAGAGGTGTTCGCCCCTGTCGCGCGCATGGAGTCGGTGCGGCTCGTGCTCGCGCTGGCGGCGAAGAAGGGCTGGCGCGTTCATCACATGGACGTGAAGTCAGCATTCCTCAATGGCGAGCTGACGGAGGAGGTGTTCGTGCAGCAGCCGCCGGGGTTCGTCGTCGAGCATCAGGAGCGGAAGGTGCTGCGGCTGCGTAAGGCTCTGTATGTGCTACGGCAGGCGCCTCGTGCTTGGAACATCAAGCTTGACGCGAGCTTGAAGAAGCTTGGGTTCGCCAAATGCGCCAATGAGCACGCGTTGTACACGCGACGGTCTCGACATGGGCCATTGATCGTCGGCGTGTACGTGGATGATTTGATCATCACCGGAGCAGAGCAGCGCGACATCGACGAGTTCAAGGGCCAGATGATCTCCATGTTCCGCATGAGCGATCTCGGATTGCTGTGCTACTACTTGGAGATTGAGGTGGAGCAAGGCGACGGCGGCATCAAGCTCTGTCAAAGCGCGTATGTGCACAAGCTGGTGGAGAAGGGTGGGCTGGCGGATTGCAATCCGACGCAGTCGCCCATGGAGGAGCGACTCAAGCTGACGAAACAGAGCACAGCGCTGGCGGTGGACGCGACGCGGTACAGAAGCATCGTTGGCGGGCTGCGCTACCTCGTCCACACGCGGCCGGACATCGCATTCGCGGTGGACTATGTGAGCCACTTCATGGAAGACCCAAGGGAGGACCACCTCGCCGCCGTCAAGAGGATTCTGCGCTACGTCGCCAGGACAAAGGAGCGAGGGATCGTGTACAAGAAGAACGATGATGAGGCGCTGGCGCTGGTGGGCTACAGCGACAGCGACATGGTCGGCGACATTGATGGTCGCAAGAGCACAACAGGTGTGCTCTTCTCCCTTGGCAGCAACCCCATTTCCTGGCAGTCGCAGAAGCAGCGCGTGGTGGCCCTCTCGACCTGTGAGGCGGAGTACATTGCCGCCGCCACCGCTGCCTGCCAGGGTGTGTGGCTCCGTCGGCTGCTGGGCGAGCTCATTGGAGGAGAGCTGCCGGCGCCGAAGCTGATGGTGGACAACAAATCTGCCATCGCCCTTTGCAAGAATCCTATCCTCCACGACCGCAGCAAGCACATCGATGTGCGCTACCATTTCATCCGTGACTGCGTCGATGGAGGCCAGATCGTCCTCGAGTTCGTTGACACCGTGAAAGTGCATGTGCACCCCTAGTGGGTTTTGGTGTATTGTATGACAACATGATTAAAGGTCTAATATTCTTTGTGAGTATATGGACAGGTTGCAAGCAAGATACGTACAATGTTTCTCATGTACACACTCTTGTATGTACAATTGTTTGAAGCAAATGAAGACCATGTGACCAATGTATGATGTAAAGAAATGAATTATTTCAAATACAAGATTCTATATCTAGAGGCTTTCTCATGGTCAAGATGAAGAATGATCAAGTGCTATATGTCATTTATGGTAATATGTTTGGAAGCAACTTGATCAATCAATAAATCAATCATCAACACAAAATTGGATGCTTAAGGATGATGCAAAGCAATGTATGGCTTAAATAGCAAGAAGGTGAAGGGTTGACATGACTTGGTCGCGATGAACCATAGTTAGGAGAAGGGCAAGCAGGAGTCTTGGCGCCGAGGCACCTAAAGTATGGTGAAGGGCAAGTGGAGTCGATTTCGATGGACCGTTCAAGCTATATGGAGTATATGTTGCTAAGTATCAATTATTGTTGAATCATAAAGAATTGAAGTGACTAGGAATTGCAAGAATGGATATTACTTATTTAGTTTGAAAAATTCTAAGTCACAAGCTCAAGATGGTGATGCTCAAGAGAAGATCATGTGGCTGCCCTCATGGAACAAATTGGAAGAGAAGTGGCAATATCAAGTTTCTTATATGCTCAAGTTGTAAAAGTTATTTTTATATTTGATCTTGAGTATTGTCGGTGTTAAGAAACTGGCCGACAAGTAAATTTGTAACTACGGCGCCTAACAATCTTCTATGATGGTGAGGGTTTTGTGAGAGAGGCAAGGTTTATACTGGTTCAGGCAATTGATGCCCTACGTCCAGTTCGTGGGTGGTTCGTGTTTCGACTTGCAGAGGGGAGCTACAAGTGTTGACGAGGGAGGAGAAAGACTCCAAGCCTCTTCGTGTGTATCTCTATGTCTGTGTGTGTTGTCTCTCTGTTCGGAATCTCCCCTCCTCATGCACCCAGCTCTCCTTTTATAGTCAAGGAGTGAGCCGGTTTACAAATGGGAACGGGGCTTTCGGGTTGTGGGCAGCGCGGCTACGCGCCGCACTAGTCTGATCCCTAGCCGCTACTGTGGCTCTAGTCAGGCGGCGTCCTGTCAGCCTGGTCGCCGGGCAGGTGGTCGAGATGTCAACCCAGACTGTCGCGGCCGTCTTGTCACCGGTCCGGTCTTCGTCCCTGTTCAGGGTGATGATGATGCCGTAGCCATCCCGCTGCTATACTCGAGGTGTCAGGCGGCGCTGCGAGATGGGACGGATGTCACTGTGCAGGTCAGATCGCGTGCCTGCAAGTATATGAGTTGCTGGGTAGAGTTAAGGCTCCCCAGCTACTCGTCGTAAATGCCTGTCCTCCTTGCCAGAGGAAAATCTTCTCGACGAAGTCTCCCAACTCGGGGTCGGGTGAAGCGTGGCTTGTGGGCCCGCCCGACTGGGAGTCGGGCGAGGCGGAGTCTGTGGACCCCACCCGACTCGGGGTCGGGCGGGGCGGAAGTCGTGGGCCCGCCCGACTGGGGGTCGGGCGGAGTCTGTGGACCCCACCCGACTCGGGGTCGGGCGGGGCGGAAGTCGTGGGCCCGCCCGACTGGGGGTCGGGCGAGGCGGAACTTGTATGTGCCCTCGGGGTCGGCCGTGGGCCCCTCGAGCGCTCTGTTGTCGTGTGCCTGTTCCTGTGGGCCCTACACAATTAAGCTGAGACGGTTAGCAGAATTAAGTATCCTAGATCAGGATACCCTGATTTGGGTATCCGTCAGTAGCCCCCGAGCCTGGGCGGCGGCCGGGGGTCGTGGTCGCCGTCGAGGCTTGTCGTTGTCTTTCCGAGGGTATTTTCGTACTACTCCTACCGGTGGGTGCGCGCGACCGCACCCGCCGGGTGTAGCCCCCGAGCCTCGGTACAAGTGGTTTACTTGTGCCGAGGGTGACAAAAAAGGTTTTCCCGAGACCACGCAGTAGGTCATTGTTTGCGAATGCGAGCCCCCGAGTCCTCGCTCGATGCGCGGATCCGTCCGAGGGTCGTTTCGTCTTTTTGTTTCGTCCGTACCCGCGCGTCTTTACGATAAGACGGGGCACGCATGAGCTGGCCACGTCATTCCTCGATGGTTCGATGCGTGGTGCTCGTTTAAGCTGCAAACGGGTGTGTCCGAGTGAAGGCCTCGGCTTGCCCTTCGCGGGGGTCCGATTGAGACTAGCTGGAGTCGGCCTCATTAAGATCCGAGTTCCTGCCCTTTTCGATCGCCGACTCCTTTCGCTCGGAGTCAGTGGGCTCGATGCCCTCCCTCGATGAGAGATCAAGGTCGAGGTTTTTTAGACTCGGACTCGGACGCTACCGTCAGAGGCCCATTGTACTACGGTGTACGGGTTGCGGTCGCTGGGGACCCCTCTTTGGTGGCCCCTCACTTAGTTTTGCCCTGGAGCGGCCGTTCGAACCCTTTCGCGGGGCCGGCCTTCGAACTCCTGGGCCGGAAACTGGGCCGTCGGGGCGTTTTCACCCCCTAGCCTTTATTACCTGTGGGCTCGGCCGGGATTCCAAGCCCGCCTGGGCCGTCATCGTGCGTCGTGGAGACGCGACGGTTCGCCTTCCGCGCGGATCGAGGCCACGATCTGTCTTCGTGCGGTAGTGGAGCAGGCCATGATGGCGGTTTTTAAGGCACCTGCACCTGTTAGATCGCGAAACAGGGGAGGCGCGGGGAACGATGCGTCGTGTGAACGCGATAACTATAAAAGGGGATGAGTCTAACCTCATTTGCCTTACCAGGTTTTTGCGACCTTTCGCATCCACCGCCGCTCGCCTTTGCGCAAACCGCTTCGTCTTCCTCGCCTCGCTCGTTCTCCAACTTCCCTTCGTTTCGCCGTCGCTCCGCGTCCCTCGCCCGCATTCGCCATGGCGGATTGGAACCGGTCCAACAGCACCAAGGGGAGCCTTGATGCCCTGGTTGCGCGCGGCCTCCTGATGCCTCTCACCGCGGAGCGGGAGTGGCTGGTACCCGGGGAGGAGAGGATCCCATCGCCGCCGGACGGCTACATTGTCTCCTTCCGCTCCTTCCACGAGCGCGGCTTCGGCATGCCGCCTCTTCCCTTCCTCCGCGGCCTGCTTCACCACTACAAGTTGGAGTTGCAGCACCTCAACCCCAACTCCATCCAGCACATCTCCGCCTTCGTCGCCTTGTGCGAAGGTTTTTGAAGATTCGCCCCCACTTCCACCTTTTCAAGTACTTCTTCACCCTCGCGCTCCAAACCAAGAAGGACGCGGAAGGGAATCCGCGCGCCGTCCCAATCGGCTGTGCCAGCTTCCGGCTCCGGAGCACCCGGGCCCGCGAGTACATCACCATGCCCGTCACCGACACCAACAAGGGTTGGCACGAGAGGTGGTTTTACCTCAAGAACACCGCGCTCGCGCCGCTCCCGGAGTTCACCGGGCGCCTGATCGAAGAGGCGCCCGAGTGCTGGGGTTGGGGACCGG
>RWGY01000623.1:0-15848 GCA_007726485.1 Eragrostis curvula
ATATTTTTGCCCTATAAGGCTCTATTTTTATTGGAATAGCAGGCTCCAATTTTTACACCTCTTTCGCAAAGGTAGCAGGCTTTGAGTTCCTTGTTCTGTCTTGGTTGATTTGCTGTGCACATGGTTCCAAACCCTGATTTTGCTATGGTGTTTCCAGGCAGGATCAGCCTGAAACCCAGCATGCTTGGGGACTGACTGTCACCAAAGTCATGTGCAAACTCGAAACATTTTCACCAATTGATATTGATTGCTAGAAAGATTCAGAATATCGAAAACCACCCAACTGCGATCGACACTTACGTGACTTCATATCTGAAGCATGTACATAGTACTACCAAGTGCACATTCTGGATAGCCTGAGCTGAACATTACCTGCAAACCTGAACAACACATGGCATGCAAATCCCACGTTCTCAGACCACAGAAACAACTAAAGAAGGGAAGCATCTCTACTAATTCCTGATGGCCAGAGGAAGGCGCCGTGTCTGTGGTCACAATTTTTTTGGTTTCAGTAGATTCTAACTGGTCCATTCATCATGCCATTCATTTGTAGTAAAGATGAGCCAAGTCGGAGAATTCGAATGTAAACAAGGCTCAGCGCCTCTGCTAAAGCAAAAAGTCAATGGAATGGTTTCGGCAAACCAAGCTCCAAGCTACAAGTAGAGAAAAAAAAAAAGAATGCAGTTGAATGAAGATATGGTTTTGAACAACATTCCTCTAAATCTTCCTACATGGTTTTGACCATGTCTTCTGTGTTGTTACACATTAGTAGTACTTATGGGTTCAATGACAATCAAAGAGCAGTATACCAATGGTGTGCATTTCATTTTCACTTCTGTTTCTCTCGTAAACCAAGTGATCCATATGAATTTTGGCAGATAGCATTTTATTGTTCTTGGAGGAAAAAAAATCAACCATGCTCTTAGCAATCGGTTGTTAGTTAAAACCGAAGCACGATCAAACATGTATAAATTGATTACTAGCAGAAGTAAATTACTACCAGATAATTAAACTGCATTACTACTACTTTTTCAACTGATATACTACGTACCCTGCTAGTACTTGCAAGTGACATGCACCTCCATCATGGCGTATCCCTTCTCAAAGAGCTGAGAAACGAGAGTCTTTCACTATTATAGCCACCGTTTTGATGGGCTTCGCCCAAATAAGCACAGCAGAACGGACTTCGCTAAAATAGCCATGAAACCATTGACGCATCCGCTCAAATAGCCATGACGTGTAAATAGACATTTTTCTTTTCTTTTCCTCTCAAAAACCACCTGGACGGACGATAGTACCCTCCCTCATTCAGAAACAAATCGCATGCCCAGATCCCTGCCCCAGGTCACTTTTAGCATCACGGCAACTAAAAATTCCAAAAAAAAGGGGGTCTCGGTTCTGGCACTTTGCATGCTACATATGCATGTTCCAGACCATTTTAACCATGTCCGGCAGCCAAAAAAAAATAAACATGTACAATGGATATGCATGCGCTTAGTGGCACTTGTGAAATCAACACAACAGTTCAAAAAAAATAACCACAATAACATGCCAGCAGCCCAAAAATCACACAGCAGCCCAAAATAAACCAATACTTTGACATCCATATATGATTCAACCATACACAAATTCACATGGTTCAATACACAATGACATAGTCGAACAGCTAGTAGTCTCACATAGATGTCACAAATTCTCACACAATGACATAGTTTTAACAACTATACATAAAAATTAGACTACTTGTGCAAATAGCCATTCCAACTCAAGTCATCTTCCTCTTCTTTGGAGTGATTTTCTTAACAACCATCTTCCTTTGTTGCTTAGTAGGAGTTGAAGAGTGTGTGATGAGCTGAACCGAACTACTTTCTTCCATCATTGGAGGAGGACTCCTACATATACAAGGCATTTTTAGCTTCTTATTACAACATAAACACATGAATATGTGTACAGCTAATAGGTTTTTTTTTTTTTTACCTTGTAGGACTTGGGTTGGTGTTCACTGTTGCTGTTGAAACTTCAGCGGGAAACCAAATTTTGGTGCTGTTCTTCCTTGGTTTCCTCACCCTGCAAGAAGACATGAACAAGTAAATAAATTTTGAGATTTAGGGAAAAAGAAAAAGAAGCATATTTCAGCCACTTGCCTCTTTTTTGTTCCATTCAAGGGACATTTGTAGCTAGTTGGTCTATGGCCTAATAGACCACAATTCGGGCACTTGCAGGGGCTCTAATCCTTTTCTTTTCTTTTTTCTCAGATTTCTTCTTACTACTACTCATCAGGTCATCAGAATTTCAGAAAGTACGATTCATGTGTTTTTCGACATGTTTTTTTTTTAAACAAGATAAGTCCGCTTCAGCCGTGCCCGTGCACTCGGTACCCTATCGATGGCGAAAGCAACAGTTGGTTCCGTTCAGAGAGTAGACTACCATTTTGTGCCTGCTAGCTACATGTCCTGATATCTGCGACCATCTGAAGCAGCCTATGAATGCTTACCGTTAAACACAAAAGTTACTACGTACGAGTACTGGTTACTATAAAAAATGTATCAGCTATAACAAGTTGACAGGCCGTGGGCTTGATCGCGCCTCTACACTCGAAGGCAAGAGTAGCCCGCGGGTAGCAGGCCGTGGGCCGCTCTACGCTCAAGCTTCGCGTAGCGCGAGCTGTGTATAGTATAGGTGCACCGTGCACCCTACCAGTTTTTCTGCTTCGCATCCCCGCTCCCCGCTCCTTCTCCCCCGATTCGCCGCCTCCGCCATCCCGCCGGCCGCGCAGCCTCTTGTCGCCGGGGTTGGCCTCCGCCTCCTTGAGCCGGCCCTCGGCTGCACGCATCCGCCGCCCTCCCTATACACGCCTCCTCTGCTGCCCGCCTGCACCTCTGTCGCCATCTGCGCCCTCCTTCGCGGTGCCGGGCCCCTCCGTGTCCTCGTCGACTCCTCCCTGGTTAGGCTAGTTGCTTCCCATTTGCTCGTTCGGCGTAAATTCGGGTCCACGGGACCCTCGCCCAAGCGCTCCACCGGTTTGGCGGGGGTTAGGGTTTCTTCGGATTGCGATTCTGTTTGTTATTTCAGGTAGAGAATTGGGCTGATATCCCGTGTTGGTTTTTAGCTTGTGAGCATGGGGCCTGCCGACGGCGCCAGAGATGCGGCGGTGGACGAGGTGGAGGTGGATGTGAGCGGCACCGGGACAAGGAGAGGAGGGAGAGGCACAGAAGGGAGGAGAAGGATAACCATGGCAGTGGGAGAAGGGACCGGGGCAGAGAAAAGGATAAGGATGATAGGAGGAGGGAGAAGGATGAAAGCAAGCATAGGGACAGAGATAGGGAGAGAGACAGGGAGAAGGACGGCAAGCACAGGGATAGGGATAAGGAGGTGAACTGTGGTCGTGATCGCGACCGCGGCAAGGATCGGGTGCGGGAAACAGAGCGGCTGCGGGATAAGGACCGAGGCAAATACCGGGAGAGGGAATCAGAGCGAGATAAGGAAAGGGATCCAAGGGACCGGGACAAGGAGAGGAGCCGCAACAGAGACAAGGAAAAGGATAGAGTGGAGAGGGGAGAGAGGGAGAAATCAAAGGGACATGAAGGGGGTCAGAACGCCCAAGTTGAGGTAGAGCAGTCATCAACAGCTGAGTTCAGAGAGCGCATTGCAAGGTATTCCCTTAAGTATGTCTTTTCTTTTTACTTCATAAGTATGTCAGCATGCTGTGTAGCTTTATATTGTCATTTGGTCCAGTTGAGAGTAATGTAGGAAAAAGGTTGACTCCTTATAAGATCTTGCAAAGAACATCTTTATGGCCATAGCTTCCTGCTTTGTTCAGTTGCTTCACCTTAGGCCTCAACTTAACTTAAAACTGGCATTTATGCTTTGGAATTTGGAAATACAGTTGGCGTTCTGTACGCTTCTTCTTCTTTTTCGTTTTGATCATCTAGTGTTGGTATAATTCTACTCAGTGTTGGATGTTTAATAAGGTTTCCTGGATAGAATAATTTGACAAGGGATGATCTTCTGGGGTTGAAGTTCTGAATAGAGAAACCTTTGCACCAAAGAACGTGGCCAGATTTTATAAGAACTCATATAAATGTAGAAGTTAAAGGGATTAGAGAGTTTAGGATGTAAGGCATCATCAACAACATGAACCTATCTTATTTGAAGTTATATGCTGATAAATCTATGGTCCATTCAACGTAATCCATGAGGTCCATATTGTATCTGTTTACAGCTTTGGGTACGCCTGCATTCTGATTAACTGCGGCTCTGCTGTACTGTTTACCATTGCTATATTTTTATCATTTACCATGCTTCCTAATAATCTGGGTTATTATGTCAGGCTGTCAGCATAGGATTGTAATTTGTATTTTATTATGCACTTAATATTCCTCAATTTCGTGCAGCTCTTCCATGTGGAGCAACATTTATAGTTACATACTATAATTTTCTAGACATGTACCATAGTTTTCTAGAGTTTTACTGTTCTCCCTTGCTGTGAAATCATGCAATTAAGCGATGGAGTTCAAACAATTCCTAAGTCAGGGTATTTCCTTTAGGGCGAAAGAAAAAAGGCTGAAGGATAAAAAGGAAGGAGGAATACTGGATGATGATGATGAGGCGTCTGAGATACTTTCATGGGTGGGAAAGAGTCATAAGCTTGATGAAAAAAGGAAAGCTGAACAAGAGAAAGCATTACTTTTTGCACGAGCATTGGAAGAACAGGTGATTAGTGCCATGATGTTTGTATATGCTGTCATGATGTATGTTCATAACTAAGCTTCTTATGTTTCAACTTCAGGATAACATCTTAGCAGAAAATGGTGACGACGATGAGGAAGAGGAAGGCAAACTAGATGGAGGTATCAATAACTAAGTCCTTTTAGTTAACATGATTGTGTGGGAAACTGCGAGCAGCTGCTACATTTTTCTTCTGTGTTTTCCAAATCAGTTGCATTCTTGCTTATTCTTAATAGCAATCATTGTGACATGTTTCATTATTCTTTTTCCCGAAAAACACAGACCACTTATCTGGTGTTAAGGTTCTTCATGGCCTTGATAAGGTGTTGGAAGGTGGTGCAGTTGTCATGACTCTCAGAGATCAGAGCATCCTTGCCGATGGGGATATCAATGAAGGTAATATTCTGTTCCTTTTCTCTTATCTAGTTCCATTTCGGTCCATTTTCTCTAACTCCTTCTGTAATAACTTATAGAGGGTGATATGCTCGAGAATATTGAGATTGGAGAGCAGAAACAAAGAGACGGAGCTTATAAAGCTGCAAGGAAGAAGGGAACGTATGAGGACAAGTAAGTTACAGCACACATAGCATGTTTGCTGCTGTTTCTCATGGATTCCTTTTTTCTTTCTTTTCTAATCTTCATTATCCCGGCTGTAGGTTCAATGAAGATTCATTGTCAAAGAAATCCATACTCTCACATTATGATGACCTGATGGATGACGAGGTAATCATTCTGTCTAGCTTCATTACTTCCAGTTTTCTCCAATGTTGCTCTAATTATTTTCATTTTTGCTTATCAGGGAGTAGCACTTGATGAAGGTGGACGCTTCACAGGAGAAGCAGAAAGGAAGTTAGAGGAGGTAACTTTGGCTTCTTTTTTACTTATCCAGTGGCATTCCGTTTTTTTTTTATGGATAGCACAATCTATCGGCTAGTGCCTTGTATTGACTGATTGAGTGTTCTTTTTATGTTGCCAGCCCCGGAAAAGGATTGAAGGTGGTTACATCCAGAAGAAGACAGAAGACCTTACTTCCACATCAAAGGTGTCACCAGATTATTTTACCCTGGATAAAATGGTTAAGTTTAAAGAGCCAAAGACTCTTAGGAAAAGGATTATTATGTTTCTAGCTGCCACCTGTACCCGGCCAGCGTTTATTATGTTCCTTATGCTTGTTCACATTTTGTTTATGTTCAACCCTTTTTATGTGTGTATATTTCTTACGATGTTGCTCAGGATTTTTTTTCCAAGTTAACGGAAAAGGAGAAGGAGAATCTCGCACAATTAATGGACATTGTTTCAGATAGATCTAAGAAGATGGAGGAAGCATGGAATGTAGAGGAAACAAAAATCTTGGTGAGTGTTTTTTTTTTCTGTCATTTTTGTTTTTGGGGCTGCTTCATGATTTATATATTAGATAATTATAACTCGTTAAAATGTAGGAAAGTTTCCTAGATGTGTCTACAAACCATCACTTGGATTTTGAAGCTGAGGTTTGTAACGTCTACCTTTATTGTGATTATTGCTACAGCCCTTGCATAAGTTTCTTATCAATTTGATTTGGATATACAGGACGTAAGTTGTGCGTACTACCGAAGAGAGATCGAAAAAACTTTAGCGGAGAAGAAGAGTGCGGAAGATTCGTCAAGAATGTTAGAAGAAGAAATAATTGCATTTGAGAAAGGCGAGAATTGCAGGTACGTACCACCGTTATGAGAAATGTGGCATTGATTTCTATTAATATCTGAAATGACTTTTATATTAGATTGTGGTTTGTATTGGTCAAATCATAAAGTGTCTGAAATTTAATTTCAATTTGCACACATTATACATCTAGATCTTTCGTTAAAAATCGACTTTTGTATTTATGAAATTTATTTCAGCTTCAGCGATGCCAGTACGTAAAGCATTTGATAAAACTAGAGTTGGCGACCGTGATTGGCTCCTTGTGAGTTATCAACCCACCTAAATCCTCTAAAATTGAGTGTTCTATTGCTTTAGCTCTTTTATATTCTTTTCAGAGTGAGAGGAAAAGAAATCATGGACTCAGTTCCTCTCAGTGGAGATAAAAGATACTTCATCAGGTGGCTTTTGTACTCTCTTTAGAAAAGTTTTTATTGTCTGGCTCTCAGCAATTCACCATTCTAGCTTGCATCTGTTCTCAAGATTAATGTTTCGGTGGGCACACAATACATACCTTCTTCTGTCAAACAAAGCCATACAAAATTAGTTTCTCAGATAGTCCAATGAGACACACCCTTCAGCTTCGTAAGAACACAAACTGTTCTATATTTATAATTATAAATCACTTCAGGATTCAGAATAGTTTGTCAAACATGATCAAATTCTTCCATGACAACCAGCCAACTTTAATGAGAGATTCTAATTACTCCTGCTCACAATGCATAATCAATGTTTTCATTTGGTAAGGATGTTGGTGCTCTGCTGTTGTTTCGAACGTTTGGCGCTCAAATGCATAGAGGATTCATCTGACATGGGTACCATTTGAACCCAGTTTTTTGTAGTCATGGTACCTCTGATTTAATCAAGCCAGGATCTATCTATGATGTGGATTATATGATCTGGAAAAAGAAGAACTCTTCTTCCAGCAAAGAAAAAGTTTCTTTATTTGTAGTCATGGTACCTCTGCTCACAATGGATTATATTTCTTTATTTTTGTCTATTCCCTTTTACACGTGTCCTTGTGGATTATCTTTTCCTAACTTTATAGCTTCCCTTTGAAGTTGAAGGTTGCCCTGGCAGTGATGTAAACCTGTTACACTATGATTACCTGTAATTATATAGCAAAGTGCTGTATATATATATTTTTCTGGTCAGCTGAATCCCATATTTCAACAGTATAACTTCAAACTGATAATTCTGCTTCAGTTTTTACATGATAGCGAGTCTTTCTATACAATAGACTACCATTGTATAGAAAGTCCACAAAGCTTTTTACTTCAGGAAATATGTTTGACCATGATTCACCAATGGCTGAAGTTGCGCTGCAACTATGCAGCAATTTCTTCCCTAGAATAGAGCTTTTTATTTCAGTCTGTATTATTGTTTTATACTAAGCTGGCCACATACAGCTGAAAACAACTCCACTCTCAATTTGCATTTTCTTTTTTCTCATTGTCATATCAATCCGGTAGACACTAAAGCTGTTAGTGTGTATTGAGTACAAATAAGTGTTAGCACATCAAAGTATTGTAGCCGGTTGGGTTCCTTCCTAAGCAACTTATTCGATGCCCATACAGAATTTATCCTTTGTCTCGGTAAACCAAGAACTGAGCTCACTGTTCTCTTTCATAAACTTAGATGTTGTATTCTCTCTCTCACCAACTTAATGTTGTTTTGTGTCCGTTTAATTTCTACTTTAATTGATATTTAAAAGCATTTGATGTGCTCCTTTCAAAATTACCAGATTAACTGAGCTCATTGAAGTCGAATTTTATGTAGATGCAATGCTCGAATGCTGAACCTTAGCCATATAAAGTGAATGTGATTAAACTTTGTAGGTATCGTGAGCATTGTAGGAGTCGATAATGTTATTGCTAAGGTTCGAATGTGATTAATGCTCGAATGCTTAAACTTTGTAGGTATAGCTCATAAAAAGTGCTCTGAATGTGATCCAATATAAACTAATGAAAGAACCAATGATCATTTGAGCTTTAGTAGTATAGCTCATAATCGTTTGAGCTCATTCTCTACATCAGTCAGTTTTTTTTTAATGAAAGAACCAATATAAACTAATATGCTAGAATTTTTTACTGACTCCCAAATTGATTTTAATGCAGATGCAATTTGTGATGACAGGATGAAAAGGGAGCTGACTATTTCAATTCTATAAGAGAATTAACATCTCTGTAAATGTCTCCACATGAGCTTACTGTTGTTTGTTTTGCTGATTATTGTATGACGCATTAAATATTAACAAGAAGATATACTTCAGTTGTTTTCTGAGTGCTCTTATCCTATATATGCTTTTGTAAAGTCAATTACGTCTTTTTTTGCCCCCACTCTTTCCAGTTGTGCCCTTTATTATAGAGTAGGCATCAATATTGCCATTGCACTTGAGTAATTGTAATGGTTCAAGTTCTAGGCCTAAACCATTTTGATTGGATTGCAAAAAACAAAAGTTACTTTATTACGTCCAACAAAACTGCAAAGAAAACATTTTGTCCTGTTAGGTATATTTAGATTCATATCGTTATTGTGGAAGGGAGCTGCTGAAAATATATACGTTCTCATATCATTATTGTGGAAGGGAGATTAGTGTGTTTCTCCGCAGTACAGATTTCGTTGGAGATGCTCTTAGTGCTGCTGGTCAGCGGCCGCGCGCTTTGCAAGGGGTCCCGGCGTCTGGCGACTACTGACCAGCTGCAACCTCATCGATCGACAGTTTGTTTCTCCGTTGGCGTGGTGGCTGGACATGAGGACACGTCTCCTGGACAACTCCCGCTCGCACTACCACAAGCCGCCGTGGCTCACGTCCGAATTCGATCGGCAGTTTGCTAGTGCCTGTTAGATCATAACCTGAGGAAAACGCCTGGTGGAACTGTACGCGCATGTGCAGAGTTTGGATACGTCTTATCAGAGTCAGTGTCATGCGGCCAAAAATGACTTAGTGGTGTTATAATTGGTGTTTGTCTGCCGAAACCTGTTTGATAAACGAGAATTGGAGCAACCTCTCCCTTCTTCTCGGTTGTGTCGAGTTGCTTCATGTGTTCCGGGGATCTAGGTTACCGGTTATCTGAAAATTTTGCAGTCACTTCTCTGAATACATGCCTCGAACAAAAACTCTGAATACTGGAGTTGCATCTTGGCACTGACATGTCTTAAAAAAAAAAAACTTAGCACTGACATGAGATAATTTGTGCAGCGCTTGGTTGTTCATAACTTCATATGGCCGATGATTTGGGTGCTGCAGAGTGCAGACATTGGGTTCGAGAGCCTTAAACGACACGATAGCACCATAATACCACACGTTAGATTGCAGAGTCCAACTCAACAGGTACATCACACAATATAAGATTAAAAAAGCTTGCGCTAAAAATTGGTTTCAACCATATAGCAGAAATAATTATCAGATAAACTACATTGCTACTACTTTTTCCACCGAATAACCCTGCTAGTAGCAGTAATCGACGTGCACCTCCATCATGGCGTATCCTTTCTCGAAGAACTGACACAAGATGTTGTCGATTTCATCGATGCGTGATAGCTCTTCAAATGCGGAGGATAGAATAGTGTCTAGGTCTTCGGGCTCCTGAAAGTCGTCTTCAGAGAGAGTACGCAAGGGCGTAAGTGGAGAACCAGTCAGCAACTCCTTGATGTAAGAGCCCCGCACCTTCATCGGCTTGGCCACCTCCTTCGCCGCCGCCGTGTTCGCCCACGCTGCCGGTCCGAACCTTTTCATGACGCATATCTCGTCGTGGGCGCGAGACTCCGAATCCTCCGCCGCCTTGACGCTGTCCCCGCCCGCCATCTTGATCCTGTTCAAGGCCGCCGCCCTGGCGACGCAGATGTAGCACGACGCCGGATCCTCCTTCAATGCCGCCTTGATCCCGTGCATGGCCGCCGCCTTGGCCGGATCCTCCATCCAGACCGGTCCCTGCCGGACGTGGCGCCGGCACAGCATAAGCTCCGGCTCCGTCGCAGTGGCCGTCCTCTCCCTCGCCACCCCGTTGTCCATCTCCGACGTCTCCATCGCCACCCGCTGGACTCCTCTCGGGAACCCTAACCTCTAGGCCGACTTATCTTCACGCCGCTTTGTCCGTTGACACAGCGTACGGTTTGTACGATAATAAAGCCACGGAGACCGAGTTTGTTACGTGAGGTGTCCGTTAGGGTCCGTACGGTATGCATACGCGTTCCACACGATCCATCCACGTCGGGACGCCGCCGCCGTCACGGAATGCAGCCACATCCCGGAGGACTCGAGGGCGCCGACGAGTCGCGGCCCGGGCGCCGCTCTCGACTTGGTGGTCGCCGCCTTGCATAGCCATCTCAGACCGTGCATATAGGCTTGGCGGTCGATGCAGCGGAAATTCGTGGAGCCGAACGGACACGGCGTTCCGGTGGAGTTCTGGCTAGGAGTAACGCCAAGGCATCGTCGTCCCGTCCCCGGAGGAGGGCCGCCTCGCCGTGGCCGCCGCGTCAGGCGACGATCACCGACAGATGCATCACCAGGCAGGATATCCGCGCTTGGATGAGTTCTGCAGCGTGATGCATGAGGTCCGGAGTTTCTGCTGGCTTCCGCGTCGCGCTCCGAGGTTGGTGAGATGCCGCGGGTCAGGCAGGCAGGCAATGGGGTGAAGCTGTGGCGCGACGGGCACCGCACGCAGATCCGGAGGCAAAAGAAGTACTACTTATGTAGGCAGCTCAGTAGCGCTCACCGTTCTTAACTAGTGCTGGGGCTGTGGGGCAGCTGCCGCGTGATGCGTTACAAGAGCTCCCAGTCCCAGCATGTGGCTACTAAACCTTATCGACGTAGGCGTGGTGGCCGGGCGGGGGCTACGTAACCCTGCTGCTAGAGCGGCCCGTCAATCCCAGGGCATGCCGCGTTTTTTCGTGTGTCTGCTGATCTGCTCTCGGGCATGCGTGGGCCCGTGCGCGGGCGCGCGCGTGTGTACGCCGTGATGCCCGTGCGCTGCGGACCGGACAACCCCCGTGGCGGTGACAACTGCATGACGAACCTCATCAACCTCTCCTCGCCGAATAGCCGCCGTCGACCTCCATCCGCCGCGCCACACTAGCTCTGCCATCGACCCGGCCTCCAACAGCCGCGCATCTCCCACCCAAGCTTTGACTCCGACCGACGACCGGTCAACAAGTCCGTTCCGAGCCGCACGTCCGAAAGTCCTGTTCCACGCGCGCCCGCGCGTTCGCGTCCTTGCGCATCCGCACCAGCGCGGGCAGCCGGTTCATTCCCTCCCTCGCGCGCGCATGCGGGTACTGTTGGTTCCTTCCCTCTCACAGCAGATGCTTTGTTTGCAATTTTTTATTCAGCACATGCATTCGCGTCTGGCTGGTGCATGGCCATAGGGCCCACGTCTGGAACTTTTTTTTTTAACCTGCCCGCGTCTGGAACTTGGTCCACGCCAAAACTTTTGTTCCAAACTTTTTTTTTTATCAAACTTTTCCAAACAAAACTTTTGTTTGAAACTTTTTTGCAAACTTTTGAAACGAAACTTTTGTTTGAAATTTTTTTGCAAACTTTCGAACCAAAACTTTTGTTCGAATTTTTTTGCAAACTTTCAACACGAAACTTTTGTTCGAAACTTTGCTTTCAAACTTTCGAAACGAAACTTTTGTTCGAAACTTTGTTCTCAAACTTTCGAAACAAAACTTTTTGTTCGAAATTTTGTTCTCAAACTTTCGAAGCGAAATTTTTTGTTCAAAACTTTTTTTTCTCAAACTTTGTACTAGATGATTGAAAATTTGTACTAGAACATTAACAAGAGAGCAGCGGCACGTCTCTCCTGTGTTTGGGTCCCACCACGCATGCAACGCACGAAGCGGCTTCCGGCGCTGGCCCTGCGCAACGCAGCTTCTGGCACTGGCTGCCCACGTGCGTGGGCCCGCGCACCCGCATGCGCGCGTGAGCCGAGCAGGAGGTAGTTGCGGAAGGCGTTGTCGGCTTGCTGTCCGAGCGATGCGCGCGGAGGGCTGCGAGCGCGCGCGCGGAATAGCCACGCCCCCGCACGTCCCGGATCGAGCGGACGACAGGACCCAGGGTGCGGTCGCTAATTCAAATAGCGACCACCCCAGGGTCGATGTTTTCAGGGCAGGCCATCCCCCTGGTCGAGCGCTCGTCCAACACAGACGCTAAGCCACGTCAAAACCCCAGTGCTCCAGCGAGGCACGCCATATATGCCTGTGCGGCGCAGGACCCAATTTGGCAGTTTCCTGGTATATGCATGATCGTAACCTGAGGAAAACGCATGGTGGTGGAGCTGTGTCGCACGTGCAGAGTTTGAGCACTACGCCTTATCATGGGTGGCTCCACCAAAAGCAATACATGGCACAGCGTAACGCGCCGCTGTGCCTAGTTGCTAAACAAAGCAACATCGGCAGCAGCACAAGGCTTCTCTACGGCAGCACGCCGGATATCCGGTTGCCACTCAGGTCCAGCCGAGTGAGTTTCTGCAGCAGTACGATCGATTTTGGTATGAAACCAGTTATCATGTTGCCGGACAGTGACAACTCCTCAAGATTGGCAAGCTTGCTCATGTCGGCTGGCAATTCGTCTGTGAGCCGGTTGTTCTCGGCGCGGAACACGACCAGCCCTGTCGCAGACTTGGGGACGGAGCCGGAGAACATGTTGTCGCTGATCTCAATCCACAAGATGGTGGAGGATAACTCTCTCGGCAGAGTGCCGGTGAAGCTGTTGTTCTGGATCCACACCAAATTCAGCTTCGGCAACGACCACATCATCGCTGGGAGGTCGCCGGACAAGTGGTTGTTATACAGCATCAGTTCAGTAAGATTAGCAAACTTACTCATGTCGGCTGGCAATTCACCTGTGAGCCTGTTGTTCGCCGCGTGGAACACGACCAGCCCTGTCGCCGACTTCGGGACGGAGCCGGAGAACATGTTGTCGCTGATCTTAATCCATGAGATGGTCGAGGACATCTCGCCAGGCAGAGTGCCAGTGAAGCTGTTGTTCTGGATCGACACATCAATCAGCTCCGGCAACGACCACATCTTCGCGGGGAAGTCGCCGGAGAAACGGTTGTTGGATAGCATCAGGTTCTTCAGCAGGACACAATCCCCTAAGTTCAGTGGTAGCACACCAGAGAATCTATTGTTGAAGGCAACGATGTCCTAGAGGTTTCCATTGAAGCAGAGTGTATCCGGCAGCGGGCCAGAGAGGTTGTTCTCTGACACCTTGAGGCAGCGAAGTGGCGCGTGCCTCCCGAGTTCCGGGGGGAGCTGGCCAGAGAGCTGGTTGGAGAAAAGCCGGATGTCATTGAGCCGCGGTAGCAGCCCGATGCTCGCCGGTATCGTGCCGGTGAAATTGTTGTTGTAAAGAAACATCAAAGCAAGGTTCTTGAGATTGCCGAAGCTTTCCGGTATCTCTCCGGCGAGCTTATTCGTGGACAGGTCCAGTTCAACCAAGTTGGCTGCCGTGACGTTGCGAGTCAGCTCGCCGGAAAGGTTGTTGTCATACAGGTAAACGTCCTGAAGCTTCCCGTGCTGCCATACCCACGATGGCATTGACCCGCTGAGATAGTTGGAATCCATGGCAAACACCGTGAGCTCCGTGAGGTTAGCAAATGCCTCCGGGATCTCACCGGTGAGGTTCATACTGGACATCCAGATATAGCTCAGGTTGGTCAGCTTTGCGAGCTCCCGCAGCACGGGCCCCGGCGCGAACGCATTGTAGGCTAGTGTGAGCGTCTCGAGCAATGTTCTAAATAGCCGGCTATAGCCACCGCTATAGCCCGCTATAGCCTTTAGGGAGACGAGAGGCTGCTAAACCCCGTTTAGCGCTAAGTCTCATAGCCCTCTATAGCCACCGCTATAGCCAGCTAAATCCGCTAAATTAAGGTGATTTAGTCGACTAAATGGTGGTGCGGTGAAGGTATGAAGCTTTTCATGACGTTTCGAACTTTAAAAGATGATTTAACCAACTAAATCAAGGTGTTTAAAACTTTGAATGATAATACAATAAAGGCATGAAGCCATCGTCCTATTTTAGCCCATAAAAATTTCTTGGTGTCATGTTTTATGTCTAATTATTTACTAATTTCTTAATATTATTGTGAAACCGCTAAATGAGTTTAGCTGTGGCTATAGCCGCTATAGCCTTTCTTAGCCTTTGTGGACATCAACCGCTAAAGGCCTTAGCCCGCTATTTAAAACACTGGTCTCGAGGCTAGCTTGCTGGCTTATCTCATCAGCCGGGTACACACCAATGAAGCCGTTGTTGTCGAGCAGCAGGGACTTGAGCGTTCGCAGCCTTGTCACTGCCGCCGGCACCTCGCCGCCGAAGTGGTTGCTTGAGAGGTTGAGGTGCTCCATCGCACGCGAGAGGTTGTCGATGCCGGCCGGGAGAGGGCCAGAGAAGCGGTTGTTGGAGAGGTCAAGGAAGCGAAGCCGAGCGCAGGCGTAGAGCGCGGCGGCCGGGAAGGCGCCGGTGAGGTTGTTGTAGGAGAGGTCGAGGCGGGCGAGGCTCTTAAGCGCGCACACGGACGCCGGGACAGAGCCGCTGAGATTCAGGCTCGCGAGGGACAGCTCCACGACGACTTCTCCCACGGTTTCGCACGTGACGCCACTCCATCTGCAGTGATCGTCGGTGGCGGGGTCCCAGGACGCGAGCTGCTGGGGGTTGCCCCAGTCCTTCTTGATGGCGAGTAGCGTTTCACGGTCGCCGGTGGTGGCCGCCTGGGAGGTGCCATCGCCGGCAAGAAGCAGTAGGACCAAGATGAGAAGCAAGCGAAAGTGGCAGCAGATGCCCGACCTTGACATTTTTTTTTTTCGGAAGCTCCGTGCGTGAGCTGAGATTTCCGGGGTAGTAATAAGTAGGAGTGACAAGTGGATGCGCGTGGTTGTTAGTTGTTACCCTTGTGCAAGGGCTCGTGAGTCAACGAGTCAAAGTCATTGGTATACTGTTTAGTGGTGGGGGACGGAAGAATGGCTTGATTTTTTCCGATATTTATGGATTGATGTCAATTGATTTGTTTAGCTTTAGTGGCTTGCTAAGCAATTATCAGCGCTCCTGTTTGCAATATTTTTCGATAATAATGGGAAAACATCATATTTGCACAATATGTTTCTTTCTTTTTCATTTTCGGTTCCTTGTTTTCCTAAGGCGATGGTCGCTGAACGGGGCTCTCCTGATAAGGCTACAGATTCAAAACAGTGTTGACGAGACTTCAGCCCAATCTATCGTGTATACCAGCTGTTAGAAACTTGGATGACGGAAAATGGAACCCTATTTTGGATTCATTATTGTTGGATGAGCTACTGACGTTGGCTGAGCAATTTCCTGTCATATTATTTGAGATTCAGCAGCAACAATATCATCTTGTATCTAGAAACAACAAATTTTTTTTCATGGTCAGGTCTAGAACAGCAAGATCTCTATGTCTTTCTTATCCTCTGTCCTCTGA
>RWGY01000624.1:0-131634 GCA_007726485.1 Eragrostis curvula
ATGCAGAACCAGAAAAGCTCCAGATCGAGTGAGGCGACGGCCTCCCTCTAAACACCAGGTATCAAATCCAAAGAACCGGCACAGCCACTCCCAAATAACACCGAGATCGATCGGAGATCACACCGGATTCGCCGGCTCTGATACCATTTGTGGTTTAATCGGTGGATTTAGATGGACTTTGGAGATTAGAATTGAGAGGGAATGGAGCCATGGATACGAAACAGGATGGGGAAGAAGAAAACTGTTCTGTTCTCCTCTCCCGATCCTTCCTCTACTTCATCTCTCTCTTGCCCTTTTACATTTTAGTCCTTGGCATATATTACAAATCACACAACAACATATTGCATACACGCTTCTGGCTTTTTTTCTTCTGTCGGAGAACTGTGCTTCAAGGTCTTATGCCCAGAGCTTGAATAAAGAATGGAGTTGGATCCATAACATTGCTTTCTATTCTAGTCGGTTTCAAATGTTGTTGGTTAGTCACGACAGTCTTCTTGTAAATTTCTGTTTCTTTTGTTTCAATTTCTGTTCTCGGTGCAATAAACAGTGTGTGCTTTAGTTCGTCCCAGTTTTCCTGGTTTACCCTGCACTTTTTTCCCTGGCTTGCAGAAATGGCCTCAATGCTTCTTCTCTGTTGCTTGCTTGCGGCATCATCTGGGAGCTGGGACCATCTTCTTCGTTTTTCGGTTTTAACCAATAACATCGTCTGAATCTTGAATTAAGTTCTACTGTTAAGAACAAGTGAACAGATAGTGAAGCCGTTGGGACTAAGGTCACAGTCACAAGGTTGATTCTGCTCTCTATGTTTGTATGTTCCACAAAAACAAACAGAGGGGGTCAAATAATTACATTTTTCTGATTTATACTTCAACTAATCCCTGCATTAATGGAAGTATAATATAGACATGCATGTAGTCAAAATTTATAAACTTTGGCTATTAAACTTATATTTAGACCAGGACATAAGCATTGTTGTCGTGTTCACTAGAAGTGTTTGTCACTATCCAGAACCTTAATTTGCCATTCTTTTTCTCCGTTATTCATGTTCCATTGTCGTTCTCTGGGACATATTTGCAGTCTAAGGATTTGCCCAGCAGGTTCAGGTCCTGTTTGGATACCCCAACTTACTTTTAGGAGCAAAAGATAAGTCCAATGAAGTCCAAGATGCCAAACAGGAGGACTTATTGGGACTTCTTGGGACTAGAATATATAGAAGTCATGAAGTCACAAATTGCTACCTCTTGGAGGTAAAGCTCATATTTACAAGGGGGTCCTCATTGCCACCAGCCCCATCATTGGAAGGGTGAGAGGGGTGTAAGGGTCATCTTAAAACTTCATTAAATGTCATAAGTCTCTCTAAACCAACAGAAAGGGGCTATAAATAAGTCCCTTGAAAACGTGGGACTTATGAGAGACTAAAGATAAATCCCTCAACTTCTACATCCAAACACGACCTCAAGCAATCAGGAGAACATAAGTTTCAGCTCCATGTCGTTGAGAGAAAATATGGAACCATTTATTTTTGGCTAATTAAGTCAATATATGGAGCACAATATCATGTGTTATTTATGCTATACTTTTGTCCGGATGCTGATCTAAAAAGAGAGAGAGAAAGTGTTGGCGTGCTTTAGACATTTAGCTCTGTTAGGTGTGTATAGACTTGTGCGAGTGACGTCTCTGCATGCATTTGTGTTGAGAATGCCATGTGTGAGGTTAAATCTATGGATGATCTTTTGATATTTGTAGCAGTTTTTAACTCAATCACCTTACATTATGAGTTTCTTTCTTTTTTGCGAGTACCTTACATTATGATTTCGATGGTGTAGATTTTTCTTTCTAATTTTTGTTGTTTTCTTCTGTCTTTTTGTTAGATAATGGGATGATTATATTAAACCCAGCTTTAGCTCTCAAACGATAGTTACAGCTCAATACAATCACCGAGAATACCGGTCCTCATCAGTCGAGCAAAATGCCGTACTGATAAAAGAAAATAACAAAAAAGAAAGCATATCCTTAGTGCAGCTTTATTCGAACCTCCCATGCAACACAAAAAGTATAGAGATCCGAGAGATCGCAACATCTTAAACTGCGCCACAAGAACGTCGATCGCCGGAGAATGGGCGTCAATCACCATGGGCACTACCACCGTGATTCAGTCCCCAAGATATAAGGGAATCATCCGTAGTAGCACCGTCGATGTCTGACGCCGTCGCAAATCGATGATCGTCATAGTGAACCAATCCCCCAAATATGGGAGGGGAATCAGCCACCGCCGCCGCCTTAGGATGTCTGTCACCCGTCATGAGGACGACAAGCATTGAAATCACTGTGACACAATCCTTCAGAGTATGAGAGAGGAACCGGCCACCGACACCAACGCAAGCCACTTTGTTTAAGTCACTTTGTTTTCAAATCTGTGTTCTCATGGATTTATACCTCACAGCAGGTAGGATGGACTCTAAGACTGTCCACAGCGTGACTGATGCTGAACAAATAAAGTACCCTGCCACCTACAGTGATGCTGAGAAACTATCGTCTACTCCCTCTGTCCCTAAATAGATGTCGTTGTTTGACTTTTAGGCATCACGTTGACTTTTGTTTTATTCAAAAAATTTATGAAACATTAAAACAAATATATCACAATTAAATTATCTTGAATGATAAAACAAGTTATAAAAAGATAAATAAGATTTGCGTAAAAAATTAAATAAGACAAGCGGTCAAACATGATGTCTAAAGTCTGGCCCACCCGTCTCCACTGGATCTCTTTCCAGGGATACCCCCAAAAGGTCGTATGCTTTGGAAGAAGCTTGTACAGTTTGGGCGTAAGAAACTTGCGATATTGTGTCATTGAAACAAATTTGTTTTGTCTCTGTTTTATTTTCGGATGATAAGGTTGAGCAAGCCGATCCTAACATAATTTTGGAGGAGCCGGACGACGAAGCCTCAAAATCAGATAAGGATGTCTCCGACGCGACCGGACTGATGTGTTTCAAACAATATCATATAATAGATGTCGTATAAAATTGGCCTTATCTTAACTTCCTATTCGACTCTTATGGAATAGAGTTCCGGTAAAATACCGGAATCCTCCCTCTTTTTTTATCCTCATATTAAAACAAATCTACCCTTCTCCCCCAAAAAGGGATTTTAGTAAATAACCAAATATAACACAGGCGCTAAGGGTCAAATTGGTAATCACCTGCGGCTCGGCACTCCTTTCCTCGTAGATGTCTAATTAACCAACTTCGTGTCAGGAAGGCGATAGGGGTAGTGGAAGGAGTTCGTCCCTAAAAAACCTATGAGATATGGTTTCATTTCACCTATCTTACATCTATTTAATGACGGAGAGGTACACGGCATGTTCTCTCCTCGATGGACATGCAACGGTGGGCCCCCGTTTAGCAGAAACACGTCCTTTGGAGCACTTTCCTTCAGCATAAAAAAAATCCTGTTCCCTTTCCCTTTGGTCAGAATCATTCTTTTATTGATCCAGCACCGATGCATCGACATGCCTTGCAAGCCCAGTTTTCTCTTCTCAGTATCACCCCTACAGTGGAAAAATCTCGATGCTTGGACCTTCTCATTCCTAATTCTGCATCGATCTCAACCGCCTGAGGCTAGTGATGTCCAACCGGGCGACACGGGCTTTAAAGGCCTGACATGTTACTTTTATCGGGTCGTGCCGTGCCGGGCCACATGCCTGGGCATCGGCCCATGGCACGGCACGTTAAAGATTTTTGTGTCTAATTATGCCGTTAAGCCCGCGTGCCTTGCGGCTCATTACCATTCTTTTAGCCTAATAGCATTGAAATGCTTCAAAATTAAACCAAAAATAAAGCAAGATGGAGGTTTCAACTCATGACCTCTAGCTTTGAAGGTTATTGTCTTACCACTAGACTACTTCATCACTTGTATCTAATATGAAATATATATTATATTTAATAATGTGCCGTGTCTCGTGCCGCCCGTTGGGCTTAACCCTCGGCCCGTGACACGGCACGCACGGCTAACGGGCCAGCATGGCCCTAAATTAATCGTGCTATGCTTGGACCAGGCCTTAAAAATTGTGCTCGTGTCCACCCGCTTGGCCTGCCGATTTGGACATCACTATCGAGGCTAGAGCACGCCACGAAGGCGCAGCAAGCGCCGGGTGGACTGCATGTCCACGACTTGCTTCCCGGCCTGTTTCCCGCTGCTTGGGCTGCTTGCTGGCAGTGAGCTCTCTCCCCACCCTTGTTGCTCCCCAAATAGTGAGCGGGGGAAGGGAAATTGTGCCCACATAAATACGGCCTGTGGGGGCTTTCCTTCCTGGCTTTTCTCCCTCATGTTTCCAAACTAACCTGAAGTATGGTTCAGTTCCGTTTTATATGAGGTCAAAACACAACGAATTCCTCGTGTAAGGGTATGTTTGGAATCCATTGGCAAATGGCAACCCAAACAGGGGGTCAAAAGAGCAAATGGCAAAACAAGGTGCTAAAAAAATTTGCCACCCAAAGGGCCCTAAACAGGGCACGCCGTGCGCGTCGTCAGGAATATGACCGTGTCGGAAGGACTGGTGATGGGGTTGGTGCTGGTGTGCGTGCGCTACGTCTGGGGGCATGCCTACAGTGACGAGGAGGAGGTGGTGACATACGTGGCCCGGATGATGCTACTCATCGCAGCGTCCTACTTCTTTGATGGAATTCAGTGTCCTCTTGCAGGTGCGGTACAGTTTTATTTGCAGTCTCTGAATCTATTAGCCAGTTAGCGACGAGTCCAAACCAAAGCAACCCACAGTTGCTACATTTTCAGTTATGTGCAGATTGTGGCATTTGGAAAGATAAACACTCTTTGGGACATGTATTATGTAAGTGCGGCTAGAGGTTGTGGATGGCAGAAGATCGGCGCCTGGGTTAACCTCGGTGCATTCTACGCCGGTCGGCGGCCCGGCGGCATACCTCATAGCCTTTGTTCTCCGCATCGGCGGAATGGTACTCTTTCCTCTCTGATTCCAACAAATTTCTGAATCGTTTTCTTTCTTCTTCTCTCCTCTTTTTTTTTTTTTTTTTTTTTTGTCTCACGACTTCGATATATTGACATGAAAGCACATAGTAGCCACCTGCCTGCTGATATGCTGAAGATGATGCTTCAACAGTGCTTTGGACGGGAATCATTTGCGGAGTTGTGGTGCAAGTCGTTATGCTTGTGATTATCACAGTGTGCACCGGCTGGCATAAGAGGTACGGGTTTCGAGTTTTCTTGTATCGGCGAACGCATCTTTGTCAAGTAGATTTTGTTTTGTGTGACGTAAAACTGTTTTTTTGTGTTTCTGTTCTGAATATGTAGGCAACCAAGGCCCAGAACAGAGTATTCCATTCCTCTTTTCCGACAGATCGCCGCAACATGAATGGCGCAAACAGATGTTGTTCTGGCAAGCCCTACTAATGAAATGGACCGGAGTCTCTTCAGGCTGCGTAAGCTGCCTAGTAGCCCATTAAGATCACAGTTTACCACACAAGTCACCAGAAGATGGTAAAATGGACCAGAAGAAATGCAGAGGCACAGAAAGGTCTGTGGGCCTTCCTGATGGGGCGAGGCAGTTACACTTATGAATGGAGATAACATGCCACAAAATATTATTAATAAATATGCATCTGCTAACCACAATATAATAATCCAGATCTGCGTGTGGTTTCCAAATATTAACTCTGGCAAAAGGAATACAAATGAATCACTTCTATCTATGTCGAATCGAGTACATCAATGAATCTATGTGTCTCAAAACTATCAAAAGCTTTAAACAATATCCACATTCTTTTTCTAGAAATCATGTACGGTTGCACCAATTTTGAGACTTACTATTTCATTTTAACCTTTCTGGCCCAAAACCAACGGCGTTAGAAGAATTGCATCATTCCAGAGAAGACAGGCATGAGGGGCAAACACATCCAGCCACCACCATCGCATGTGAATCAAACATGTCTTTTGATTTGTTCCATATCAATTGTTCAAGAATCACATGCCAATTTCTGAAGAACCTATTACCGGAAGACTTCGAGCAGTCATGTTACAGTTTCAGAACATTTGAATTTCCTTTGGTTCCCTAATTTTTCGGCACGATTACCAAATCAAAATACACAGGCACGGACCTTCGACTGACTGAACCCATTCCTTCTGTCATCTCTAAACTCTGTTCTCAGCAGGACATGGGAGAACATGTAGAATGCTAATACTAACCTTTTAGCCGGGGAAAAGTAGAGACTCATGTATATCTTCAAGGGCAGTAGCAAGATTCTAGCTTCGCTGCCCGGTAAAAGACTAAAGACTAAAGAGCAGAGATTAGAGAGACAGAAGAGATGATAGCAACTACTCCTAGGGCTCTTTACCTTTGGCTCTGACTAGAAGCTTTTTCCCGTTTGGCAGCTGTTTGTGTTTGCTTTCCTCGGATCCGGCATATTGATTAATGCCGTGCATGTAGGCTGTCAAATGGTACTGCCTACGACCAGCTGCAACGACAGAGTGACAGAGTAGCCATTCATTTTCACTGCTGCTCTGTTCTTTGTTGGCTTCTTTTGCAGACCACGTACGAGAATGATGATCGTGGCCGCGGGACAGACTGAAACCTACGGCTCGCGGCATGCATGGCTAGAATTTGCCTTTTGATGCATGATCGTGCTATCTCGAGCGCTACATCGTCAGGAAAGGTGCTGCTGTTGCAGCTGCAGCTTCGAGTTAATTCGTGCAAAGGAAAACGTAGATACCAGCAAATTGTGCTCAACCGAATGCTTAGCCTTCGTTTCAGTCTGTTCAAACCATTTTGTTTTCGGCTAAAAAGCACCAGTAGATCATGCACATGACCATGTTTATTTAAGGGATCCGCTCAACAAATATCTGTCTCTGTGATCCTAAGATTGACTATGTGATTGGTTAGAACAAGTAACAGAGAGTGTTAGGCCTTGGGGTGTACTTGCAGCTCCTTTCTTCAGTAACTACTATGTTTTGAGAAGCTTCAAGATTTTGTTGCATTTACCGACCGCTTTGTCAACCCCTATGTGCATTGCAATTCTGCTTTTACAAAGACTGTATCTATCTAAGAAGCAAAGATGCAAACGAATTCCTGCAAGGTGGCCTTAAAATAGGCAGCGGTAGGGAAACAAAGCAGACTAAATTGGTATGCTTCATGATCCAATAATGAAATCATATGATCGATGGGTGGCTAAAAAATATAAAATCCCACAGGCGTGACAATGCATGATTACAACTCTTTAATCCATGCTTCAATGATCTTGATATCGAGCATAAATTAGCTTTTCAGCTTGACGGTTTCTTAAATGCTTTGAGCATATCTCAATGATGTGATCATCCACTGTCAGCGATACATAAATATATAGAATCACGGCAATCAATTAAACTGAAACGCATCGGCGACACGGCACTGACAAAAATCTTGTTCATTTTGTTTCAGTTTGATTTGATGATGATGAGATAATGATGACGCTATGATAACTAATATGGCTTTCTGCATCAGGGGTGGCCATGCATATTGGTAAAAAAAGAAATCAGTTATGTGTGCCCAATTGTCAAGCGAAGCTTAAGCATCACGCCGATGTGATAGATATTACTTATGCCACATTTTCCTTGTCAATAGGTGCAATGTGCATGCATCAGCAGAGACAATCATTTCTAAAAAAAAAATCAACTGAGACATTAGGAGAAACTAGGAATCGAGGATTTGAAAGGTCGAAGCGCAGACACGCCTTGTCGTGGCGTTGTTTCGGTGTTGCATCAGTTTCCAGTCGAATCAAGACACTTGACCTCTTGAAATGATCCAAATATTTAGGACCATAGAGAGAGCTCAGGGTTGTACATGCACACCAGTAATCAAGCACGAAAACTAACCATGGCCGATCGAGTAGCTCTAGGAGATATCCAAAGTCCAAACACAAAATTGAATCCTGCAAATTGTGGGCGACCGTCGCAGCCTGCTGATCTGCTGCCTTCTGGAACGCGTTGAACGTTTCGAAGGAAGGAACGCTGGTATAGTAAAATATACTAGGAATTTTAAGTTTATAACGTCAGTGTCATACGCGCGCGCGTCAGACGGTGTTGCGGCTCTCGATGTCCTGCCTCTCCTCCGATCTTGCTCCTCCTCGTCCCGTCGTGGTCGCCATTGAAAGCGAAAGCGAAAACAGTTAAAATTCCGTCGCCTTCTTTGCCATGCACATCAAAGGCATCCATCCCTTTTGTTACCAGTTTGGTGGGCGTAGGTCCGTCTGCTCTGCCAACCTGCCTTCTCTCTCTCTCTCTCTCTCTCTCTCTCTCCTCTCTCTCTCTCTCTCTCTCTCTCGGTGGACGTGGTCCGGTTAAGTATTTATGCAGGTTTCCGCGACGGTAGCAGCTGCACCCCTTGCCTGCTGAAAGCACAGAGCGTCGTCGTCGCATTGCTGCACGCCTAAAGCTTCCGAATTCTTCTCTCACTGGCCTGCACACTCTAAAGCTGCCACGCTCTCTGTCTCTGCTCGTCTTCTACTTCCATTCTCTCTTGATATATTGTCACTAGTGTGCTGCATTCTCACATGCACGGGAGCTGAAGCCGTGCTTGCGTCATGGCAAGAGCCTTCCACGCAGCGGCGGCGGCGTCACCGGCCGCTGTAGCCTCGCCGTCGCCGCTCCCGTCCAAGACCACCGGCGCATGGGGCAGCACCGGCGGCATCGCCAACCTGCAATGGCTTCTCAGGAAGCGCGCCAGCAAGGTGCGCCACGGCGGCGGCATGTCGCCGCTGGGCCAGGAGCCTCCCGAGGATGAGGGGAACTACGACGACGACGACGAGGCCGCCTCCATGTTCGCCGGCGCCACGCCCTACTACGACGCCGCCGCGACGCCGTGCAGGAGGAGGCACGGCGAGGCGGCGGTGACGCGGCTCCGGGCGGCGATCCTGGCCGTGGTGGCGCGCGCGCGGCGAGGAGGGAAGGGAAAATCCTCCTCGCCGCTGGGTTCGCGGTCGTGCGTGACGGGCACCATCTTCGGGCGTCGTCGCGGGCGCGTGCACGTGGCGCTGCAGGCCAACTCAATATAAGTCGAGCATGACGAGCCCAACTAATATAATTTTCCGGCCCAGATAATTTCACCGGATTAGGCTCAAGCATGTGCTTCATAACTTCTGGAGTTGTCTTCAATTGCTGGTGCTCAAGTACTTTAGAGAAAAGCTCACACAATTTTTGAATACCGGGATCACCCTGATTCGTTTCACCCATCTTAATTTGATTAGTGCCACCAGTGACCAATCAGAAGTGCTAATAATTAGAGGACCAAACTGCACTGCAGTACCAATAAATATTTGATTGCCACCACGATAGAGTATCAACTTGCTTACAGAACCACTAATCAACTTTGAAAAAATGCTAGCCCTCTCAGTGCTCACAAGAAAACATGCCAGGCCCAAGAAATTTCGGTATGGAGCAGAGTGCGGCCACAATCGAGCAATACGAGCTCGAAAAGCAGAGCACAACAGCGACAAGAACCAGCTCCACCATGCAGAACCAGAAAAGCTCCAGATCGAGTGAGGCGACGGCCTCCCTCTAAACACCAGGTATCAAATCCAAAGAACCGGCACAGCCACTCCCAAATAACACCGAGATCGATCGGAGATCACACCGGATTCGCCGGCTCTGATACCATTTTGTGGTTTAATCGGTGGATTTAGATGGACTTTGGAGATTAGAATTGAGAGGGAATGGAGCCATGGATACGAAACAGGATGGGGAAGAAGAAAACTGTTCTGTTCTCCTCTCCCGATCCTTCCTCTACTTCATTCTCTCTCTTGCCCTTTTACATTTTAGTCCTTGGCATATATTACAAATCACACACAACAACATATTGCATACACGCTTCTGGCTTTTTTTCTTCTGTCGGAGAACTGTGCTTCAAGGTCTTATGCCCAGAGCTTGAATAAAGAATGGAGTTGGATCCATAACATTGCTTTCTATTCTAGTCGGTTCAAATGTTGTTGGTTATGTCACGACAGTCTTCTTGTAAATTTCTGTTTCTTTTGTTTCAATTTCTGTTCTCGGTGCAATAAACAGTGTGTGCTTTAGTTCGTCCCAGTTTTTCCTGGTTTACCCTGCACTTTTTTCCCTGGCTTGCAGAAATGGCCTCAATGCTTCTTCTCTGTTGCTTGCTTGCGGCATCATCTGGGAGCTGGGACCATCTTCTTCGTTTTTCGGTTTTATAACCAATAACATCGTCTGAATCTTGAATTAAGTTCTACTGTTAAGAAACAAGTGAACAGAATAGTGAAGCCGTTGGGAACTAAGGTCACAAGTCACAAGGTTGATTCTGCTCTCTATGTTTGTATGTTCCACAAAAACAAAACAGAGGGGGTCAAATAATTACATTTTTCTGATTTATACTTCAACTAATCCCTGCATTAATGGAAGTATAATATAGACATGCATGTAGTCAAAATTTATAAACTTTGGCTATTAAACTTATATTTAGACCAGGACATAAGCATTGTTGTCGTGTTCACTAGAAGTGTTTGTCACTATCCAGAACCTTAATTTGCCATTCTTTTTCTCCGTTATTCATGTTCCATTGTCGTTCTCTTGGGACATATTTGCAGTCTAAGGATTTGCCCAGCAGGTTCAGGTCCTGTTTGGATACCCCCAACTTACTTTTAGGAGCAAAAGATAAGTCCAATGAAGTCCAAGATGCCAAACAGGAGGACTTATTGGGACTTCTTGGGACTAGAATATATAGAAGTCATGAAGTCACAAAATTGCTACCTCTTGGAGGTAAAAGCTCATATTTACAAGGGGTGTCCTCATTGCCACCAGCCCCATCATTTGGAAGGGTGAGAGGGGTGTAAGGGTCATCTTAAAACTTCATTAAATGTCATAAGTCTCTCTAAACCAAACAGAAAGGGGCTATAAATAAGTCCCTTGAAAAACGTGGGACTTATGAGAGACTAAAGATAAATCCCTCAACTTCTACATCCAAACACGACCTCAAGCAATCAGGAGAACATAAGTTTCAGCTCCATGTCGTTGAGAGAAAATATGGAACCATTTATTTTTGGCTAATTAAGTCAATATATGGAGCACAATATCATGTGTTATTTATGCTATACTTTTGTCCGGATGCTGATCTAAAAAGAGAGAGAGAAAGTGTTGGCGTTGCTTTAGACATTTAGCTCTGTTAGGTGTGTATAGACTTGTGCGAGTGACGTCTCTGCATGCAGTTTGTGTTGAGAATGCCATGTGTGAGGTTAAATCTATGGATGATCTTTTGATATTTGTAGCAGTTTTTAAACTCAATCACCTTACATTATGATTTCTTTTCTTTTTTTGCGAGTACCTTACATTATGATTTCGATGGTGTAGATTTTTCTTTCTAATTTTTGTTGTTTTCTTCTGTCTTTTTGTTAGATAATGGGATGATTATATTAAACCCAGCTTTAGCTCTCAAACGATAGTTACAGCTCAATACAATCACCGAGAATACCGGTCCTCATCAGTCGAGCAAAATGCCGTACTGATAAAAGAAAATAACAAAAAAGAAAGCATATCCTTAGTGCAGCTTTATTCGAACCTCCCATGCAACACAAAAAGTATAGAGATCCGAGAGATCGCAACATCTTAAACTGCGCCACAAGAACGTCGATCGCCGGAGAATGGGCGTCAATCACCATGGGCACTACCACCGTGATTCAGTCCCCAAGAGTATAGAGGGGAATCAATCCGTAGTAGCACCGTCGATGTCTGACGCCGTCGCAAAATCGATGATCGTCATAGTGAACCAATCCCCCAAAGTATGGGAGGGGAATCAGCCACCGCCGCCGCCTTAGGATGTCTGTCACCCGTCATGAGGACGACAAGCATTGAAATCACTGTGACACAATCCTTCAGAGTATGAGAGAGGAACCGGCCACCGACACCAACGCAAGCCACTTTGTTTAAGTCACTTTGTTTTCAAATCTGTGTTCTCATGGATTTATACCTCAACAGCAGCAGGTAGGATGGACTCTAAGACTGTCCACAGCGTGACTGATGCTGAACAAATAAAGTACCCTGCCACCTACAGTGATGCTGAGAAACTATCGTCTACTCCCTCTGTCCCTAAATAGATGTCGTTGTTGACTTTTAGGCATCACGTTTGACTGTTTGTTTTATTCAAAAAATTTATGAAACATTAAAACAAATATATCACAATTAAATTATCTTTAATGATAAAACAAGTTATAAAAAGATAAATAAGATTTGCGTAAAAAAATTAAATAAGACAAGCGGTCAAACATGATGTCTAAAGTCTGGCCCACCCGTCTCCACTGGATCTCTTTCCAGGGATACCCCCAAAAGGTCGTATGCTTTGGAAGAAGCTTGTACAGTTTGGGCGTAAGAAACTTGCGATATTGTGTCATTGAAACAAATTTGTTTTGTCTCTGTTTTATTTTCGGATGATAAGGTTGAGCAAGCCGATCCTAACATAATTTTGGAGGAGCCGGACGACGAAGCCTCAAAATCAGATAAGGATGTCTCCGACGCGACCGGACTGATGTGTTTCAAACAATATCATATAATAGATGTCGTATAAAATTGGCCTTATCTTAACTTCCTATTCGACTCTTATGGAATAGAGTTCCGGTAAAATACCGGAATCCTCCCTCTTTTTTTATCCTCATATTAAAACAAATCTACCCTTCTCCCCCAAAAAGGGATTTTAGTAAATAACCAAATATAACACAGGCGCTAAGGGTCAAATTGGTAATCACCTGCGGCTCGGCACTCCTTTCCTCGTAGATGTCTAATTAACCAACTTCGTGTCAGGAAGGCGATAGGGGTAGTGGAAGGAGTTCGTCCCTAAAAAACCTATGAGATATGGTTTCATTTCACCTATCTTACATCTATTTAATGACGGAGAGAGTACACGGCATGTTCTCTCCTCGATGGACATGCAACGGTGGGCCCCCGTTTAGCAGAAACACGTCCTTTGGAGCACTTTCCTTCAGCATAAAAAAAATCCTGTTCCCTTTCCCTTTGGTCAGAATCATTCTTTTATTGATCCAGCACCGATGCATCGACATGCCTTGCAAGCCCAGTTTTCTCTTCTCAGTATCACCCCTACAGTGGAAAAATCTCGATGCTTGGACCTTCTCATTCCTAATTCTGCATCGATCTCAACCGCCTGAGGCTAGTGATGTCCAACCGGGCGACACGGGCTTTAAAAGGCCTGACATGTTACTTTTATCGGGTCGTGCCGTGCCGGGCCACATGCCTGGGCATCGGCCCATGGCACGGCACGTTAAAGATTTTTGTGTCTAATTATGCCGTTAAGCCCGCGTGCCTTGCGGCTCATTACCATTCTTTTAGCCTAATAGCATTGAAATGCTTCAAAATTAAACCAAAAATAAAGCAAGATGGAGGTTTCAACTCATGACCTCTAGCTTTGAAGGTTATTGTCTTACCACTAGACTACTTCATCACTTGTATCTAATATGAAATATATATTATATTTAATAATGTGCCGTGTCTCGTGCCGCCCGTTGGGCTTAACCCTCGGCCCGTGACACGGCACGCACGGGCTAACGGGCCAGCATGGCCCTAAATTAATCGTGCTATGCTTGGACCAGGCCTTAAAAATTGTGCTCGTGTCCACCCGCTTGGCCTGGCCGATTTGGACATCACTATCGAGGCTAGAGCACGCCACGAAGGCGCAGCAAGCGCCGGGTGGACTGCATGTCCACGACTTGCTTCCCGGCCTGTTTCCCGCTGCTTGGGCTGCTTGCTGGCAGTGAGCTCTCTCCCCACCCTTGTTGCTCCCCAAATAGTGAGCGGGGGAAGGGAAATTGTGCCCACATAAATACGGCCTGTGGGGGCTTTCCTTCCTGGCTTTTCTCCCTCATGTTTCCAAACTAACCCTGAAGTATGGTTCAGTTCCGTTTTATATGAGGTCAAAACACAACGAATTCCTCGTGTAAGGGTATGTTTGGATCCATTGGCAAATGGCAACCCAAACAGGGGGTCAAAAGAGCAAATGGCAAAACAAGGTGCTAAAAAAATTTGCCACCCAAAGGGCCCTAAACAGGGCACGCCGTGCGCGTCGTCAGGAATATGACCGTGTCGGAAGGACTGGTGATGGGGTTGGTGCTGGTGTGCGTGCGCTACGTCTGGGGGCATGCCTACAGTGACGAGGAGGAGGTGGTGACATACGTGGCCCGGATGATGCTACTCATCGCAGCGTCCTACTTCTTTGATGGAATTCAGTGTCCTCTTGCAGGTGCGGTACAGTTTTATTTGCAGTCTCTGAATCTATTAGCCAGTTAGCGACGAGTCCAAACCAAAGCAACCCACAGTTGCTACATTTTCAGTTATGTGCAGATTGTGGCATTTGGAAAGATAACACTCTTTGGACATGTATTTATGTAAGTGCGGCTAGAGGTTGTGGATGGCAGAAGATCGGCGCCTGGGTTAACCTCGGTGCATTCTACGCCGTCGGCGGCCCGGCGGCATACCTCATAGCCTTTGTTCTCCGCATCGGCGGAATGGTACTCTTTCCTCTCTGATTCCAACAAATTTCTGAATCGTTTCTTTCTTCTTCTTCTCCTTCTTTTTTTTTTTTTTTTTTGTCTCACGACTTCGATATATGACATGAAAGCACATAGTAGCCACCTGCCTGCTGATATGCTGAAGATGATGCTTCAACAGGGCCTTTGGACGGGAATCATTTGCGGAGTTGTGGTGCAAGTCGTTATGCTTGTGATTATCACAGTGTGCACCGGCTGGCATAAGAGGTACGGGTTCGAGTTTTCTGTATCGGCGACGCCATCTTTGTCAAGTAGATTTTGTTTTGTGTGACGTAAAACTGTTTTTTGTGTTTCTGTTCTGAATATGTAGGCAACCAAGGCCCAGAACAGAGTATTCCATTCCTCTTTTCCGACAGATCGCGCAACATGAATGGCGCAAACAGATGTTGTTCTGGCAAGCCCTACTAAATGAAATGGACCGGAGTCTCTTCAGGCTGCGTAGCTGCCTAGTAGCCCATTAAGATCACAGTTTACACACAAGTCACCAGAAGATGGTAAAATGGACCAGAAGAAATGCAGAGGCACAGAAAGGTCTGTGGGCCTTCCTGATGGGGCGAGGCAGTTACACTTATGAATGGAGATAACATGCCACAAAATATTATTAATAAATATGCATCTGCTAACCACAATATAATAATCCAGATCTGCGTGTGGTTTCAAATATTAACTCTGGCAAAAGGAATACAAATGAATCACTTCTATCTATGTCGAATCGAGTACATCAATGAATCTATGTGTCTCCAAACTATCAAAAGCTTTAAACAATATCCACATTCTTTTTCTAGAAAATCAATGTACGGTGCACCAATTTGAGACTTACTATTTCATTTTAAACCTTCTGGCCCAAAACCAACGGCGTTAGAAGAATTGCATCATTCCAGAGAAGACAGGCATGAGGGGCAACACATCCAGCACCACCATCGCATGTGAATCAAACATGTCTTTTGATTTGTTCCATATCAATTGTTCAAGAATCACATGCCAATTTCTGAAGAACCTATACCGGAAGACTTCGAGCAGTCATGTTACAGTTTCAGAACATTTGAATTTCCTTTGGTTCCCTAATTTTTCGGCACGATTACCAAATCCAAAATACACAGGCACGGACCTTCGACTGACTGAACCCCATTCCTTCTGTCATCTCTAACTCTGTTCTCAGCAGGACATGGGAGAACAATGTAGAATGCTAATACTAACCTTTTAGCCGGGGAAAAGTAGAGACTCATGTATATCTTCAAGGGCAGTAGCAAGATTCTAGCTTCGCTGCCCGGTAAAGACTAAAGACTAAAGAGCAGAGATTAGAGAGACAGAAGAGATGATAGCAACTACTCCTAGGGCTCTTTACCTTTGGCTCTGACTAGAAGCTTTTCCCGTTTGCAGCTGTTTGTGTTTGCTTTCCTCGGATCCGGCATATTGATTAATGCCGTGCATGTAGGCTGTCAAATGGTACTGCCTACGACCAGCTGCAACGACAGAGTGACAGAGTAGCCATTCATTTTCACTGCTGCTCTGTTCTTTTGTTGGCTTCTTTTGCAGACCACGTACGAGAATGATGATCGTGGCCGCGGGACAGACTGAAACCTACGGCTCGCGGCATGCATGGCTAGAATTTGCCTTTTGATGCATGATCGTGCTATCTCGAGCGCTACATCGTCAGGAAAGGTGCTGCTGTTGCAGCTGCAGCTTCGAGTTAATTCGTGCAAAGGAAAACGTAGATACCAGCAAATTGTGCTCAACCGAATGCTTAGCCTTCGTTTCAGTCTGTTCAAACCATTTTGTTTTCGGCTAAAAAGCACCAGTAGATCATGCACATGACCATGTTATTTAAGGGATCCGCTCAACAAATATCTGTCTCTGTGATCCTAAGATTGACTATGTGATTTGGTTAGAACAAGTAACAGAGAGTGTTAGGCCTTGGGGTGTACTTGCAGCTCCTTTCTTCAGTAACTACTATGTTTTGAGAAGCTTCAAGATTTTGTTGCATTTACCGACCGCTTTGTCAACCCCTATGTGCATTGCAATTCTGCTTTTACAAAGACTGTATCTATCTAAGAAGCAAAGATGCAAACGAATTCCTGCAAGGTGGCCTTAAAATAGGCAGCGGTAGGGAAACAAAGCAGACTAAATTGGTATGCTTCATGATCCAATAATGAAATCATATGATCGATGGGTGGCTAAAAAATATAAAATCCCACAGGCGTGACAATGCATGATTACAACTCTTTAATCCATGCTTCAATGATCTTGATATCGAGCATAAATTAGCTTTTCAGCTTGACGGTTTCTTAAATGCTTTGAGCATATCTCAATGATGTGATCATCCACTGTCAGCGATACATAAATATATAGAATCACGGCAATCAATTAAACTGAAACGCATCGGCGACACGGCACTGACAAAAATCTTGTTCATTTTGTTTCAGTTTGATTTGATGATGATGAGATAATGATGACGCTATGATAACTAATATGGCTTTCTGCATCAGGGGTGGCCATGCATATTGGTAAAAAAAGAAATCAGTTATGTGTGCCCAATTGTCAAGCGAAGCTTAAGCATCACGCCGATGTGATAGATATTACTTATGCCACATTTTCCTTGTCAATAGGTGCAATGTGCATGCATCAGCAGAGACAATCATTTCTAAAAAAAAAATCAACTGAGACATTAGGAGAAACTAGGAATCGAGGATTTGAAAGGTCGAAGCGCAGACACGCCTTGTCGTGGCGTTGTTTCGGTGTTGCATCAGTTTCCAGTCGAATCAAGACACTTGACCTCTTGAAATGATCCAAATATTTAGGACCATAGAGAGAGCTCAGGGTTGTACATGCACACCAGTAATCAAGCACGAAAACTAACCATGGCCGATCGAGTAGCTCTAGGAGATATCCAAAGTCCAAACACAAAATTGAATCCTGCAAATTGTGGGCGACCGTCGCAGCCTGCTGATCTGCTGCCTTCTGGAACGCGTTGAACGTTTCGAAGGAAGGAACGCTGGTATAGTAAAATATACTAGGAATTTTAAGTTTATAACGTCAGTGTCATACGCGCGCGCGTCAGACGGTGTTGCGGCTCTCGATGTCCTGCCTCTCCTCCGATCTTGCTCCTCCTCGTCCCGTCGTGGTCGCCATTGAAAGCGAAAGCGAAAACAGTTAAAATTCCGTCGCCTTCTTTGCCATGCACATCAAAGGCATCCATCCCTTTTGTTACCAGTTTGGTGGGCGTAGGTCCGTCTGCTCTGCCAACCTGCCTTCTCTCTCTCTCTCTCTCTCTCTCTCTCTCTCTCTCTCTCTCTCTCTCTCTCTCGGTGGACGTGGTCCGGTTAAGTATTTATGCAGGTTTCCGCGACGGTAGCAGCTGCACCCCTTGCCTGCTGAAAGCACAGAGCGTCGTCGTCGCATTGCTGCACGCCTAAAGCTTCCGAATTCTTCTCTCACTGGCCTGCACACTCTAAAGCTGCCACGCTCTCTGTCTCTGCTCGTCTTCTACTTCCATTCTCTCTTGATATATTGTCACTAGTGTGCTGCATTCTCACATGCACGGGAGCTGAAGCCGTGCTTGCGTCATGGCAAGAGCCTTCCACGCAGCGGCGGCGGCGTCACCGGCCGCTGTAGCCTCGCCGTCGCCGCTCCCGTCCAAGACCACCGGCGCATGGGGCAGCACCGGCGGCATCGCCAACCTGCAATGGCTTCTCAGGAAGCGCGCCAGCAAGGTGCGCCACGGCGGCGGCATGTCGCCGCTGGGCCAGGAGCCTCCCGAGGATGAGGGGAACTACGACGACGACGACGAGGCCGCCTCCATGTTCGCCGGCGCCACGCCCTACTACGACGCCGCCGCGACGCCGTGCAGGAGGAGGCACGGCGAGGCGGCGGTGACGCGGCTCCGGGCGGCGATCCTGGCCGTGGTGGCGCGCGCGCGGCGAGGAGGGAAGGGAAAATCCTCCTCGCCGCTGGGTTCGCGGTCGTGCGTGACGGGCACCATCTTCGGGCGTCGTCGCGGGCGCGTGCACGTGGCGCTGCAGGCCAACTCAATATAAGTCGAGCATGACGAGCCCAACTAATATAATTTTCCGGCCCAGATAATTTCACCGGATTAGGCTCAAGCATGTGCTTCATAACTTCTGGAGTTGTCTTCAATTGCTGGTGCTCAAGTACTTTAGAGAAAAGCTCACACAATTTTTGAATACCGGGATCACCCTGATTCGTTTCACCCATCTTAATTTGATTAGTGCCACCAGTGACCAATCAGAAGTGCTAATAATTAGAGGACCAAACTGCACTGCAGTACCAATAAATATTTGATTGCCACCACGATAGAGTATCAACTTGCTTACAGAACCACTAATCAACTTTGAAAAAATGCTAGCCCTCTCAGTGCTCACAAGAAAACATGCCAGGCCCAAGAAATTTCGGTATGGAGCAGAGTGCGGCCACAATCGAGCAATACGAGCTCGAAAAGCAGAGCACAACAGCGACAAGAACCAGCTCCACCATGCAGAACCAGAAAAGCTCCAGATCGAGTGAGGCGACGGCCTCCCTCTAAACACCAGGTATCAAATCCAAAGAACCGGCACAGCCACTCCCAAATAACACCGAGATCGATCGGAGATCACACCGGATTCGCCGGCTCTGATACCATTTTGTGGTTTAATCGGTGGATTTAGATGGACTTTGGAGATTAGAATTGAGAGGGAATGGAGCCATGGATACGAAACAGGATGGGGAAGAAGAAAACTGTTCTGTTCTCCTCTCCCGATCCTTCCTCTACTTCATTCTCTCTCTTGCCCTTTTACATTTTAGTCCTTGGCATATATTACAAATCACACACAACAACATATTGCATACACGCTTCTGGCTTTTTTTCTTCTGTCGGAGAACTGTGCTTCAAGGTCTTATGCCCAGAGCTTGAATAAAGAATGGAGTTGGATCCATAACATTGCTTTCTATTCTAGTCGGTTCAAATGTTGTTGGTTATGTCACGACAGTCTTCTTGTAAATTTCTGTTTCTTTTGTTTCAATTTCTGTTCTCGGTGCAATAAACAGTGTGTGCTTTAGTTCGTCCCAGTTTTTCCTGGTTTACCCTGCACTTTTTTCCCTGGCTTGCAGAAATGGCCTCAATGCTTCTTCTCTGTTGCTTGCTTGCGGCATCATCTGGGAGCTGGGACCATCTTCTTCGTTTTTCGGTTTTATAACCAATAACATCGTCTGAATCTTGAATTAAGTTCTACTGTTAAGAAACAAGTGAACAGAATAGTGAAGCCGTTGGGAACTAAGGTCACAAGTCACAAGGTTGATTCTGCTCTCTATGTTTGTATGTTCCACAAAAACAAAACAGAGGGGGTCAAATAATTACATTTTTCTGATTTATACTTCAACTAATCCCTGCATTAATGGAAGTATAATATAGACATGCATGTAGTCAAAATTTATAAACTTTGGCTATTAAACTTATATTTAGACCAGGACATAAGCATTGTTGTCGTGTTCACTAGAAGTGTTTGTCACTATCCAGAACCTTAATTTGCCATTCTTTTTCTCCGTTATTCATGTTCCATTGTCGTTCTCTTGGGACATATTTGCAGTCTAAGGATTTGCCCAGCAGGTTCAGGTCCTGTTTGGATACCCCCAACTTACTTTTAGGAGCAAAAGATAAGTCCAATGAAGTCCAAGATGCCAAACAGGAGGACTTATTGGGACTTCTTGGGACTAGAATATATAGAAGTCATGAAGTCACAAAATTGCTACCTCTTGGAGGTAAAAGCTCATATTTACAAGGGGTGTCCTCATTGCCACCAGCCCCATCATTTGGAAGGGTGAGAGGGGTGTAAGGGTCATCTTAAAACTTCATTAAATGTCATAAGTCTCTCTAAACCAAACAGAAAGGGGCTATAAATAAGTCCCTTGAAAAACGTGGGACTTATGAGAGACTAAAGATAAATCCCTCAACTTCTACATCCAAACACGACCTCAAGCAATCAGGAGAACATAAGTTTCAGCTCCATGTCGTTGAGAGAAAATATGGAACCATTTATTTTTGGCTAATTAAGTCAATATATGGAGCACAATATCATGTGTTATTTATGCTATACTTTTGTCCGGATGCTGATCTAAAAAGAGAGAGAGAAAGTGTTGGCGTTGCTTTAGACATTTAGCTCTGTTAGGTGTGTATAGACTTGTGCGAGTGACGTCTCTGCATGCAGTTTGTGTTGAGAATGCCATGTGTGAGGTTAAATCTATGGATGATCTTTTGATATTTGTAGCAGTTTTTAAACTCAATCACCTTACATTATGATTTCTTTTCTTTTTTTGCGAGTACCTTACATTATGATTTCGATGGTGTAGATTTTTCTTTCTAATTTTTGTTGTTTTCTTCTGTCTTTTTGTTAGATAATGGGATGATTATATTAAACCCAGCTTTAGCTCTCAAACGATAGTTACAGCTCAATACAATCACCGAGAATACCGGTCCTCATCAGTCGAGCAAAATGCCGTACTGATAAAAGAAAATAACAAAAAAGAAAGCATATCCTTAGTGCAGCTTTATTCGAACCTCCCATGCAACACAAAAAGTATAGAGATCCGAGAGATCGCAACATCTTAAACTGCGCCACAAGAACGTCGATCGCCGGAGAATGGGCGTCAATCACCATGGGCACTACCACCGTGATTCAGTCCCCAAGAGTATAGAGGGGAATCAATCCGTAGTAGCACCGTCGATGTCTGACGCCGTCGCAAAATCGATGATCGTCATAGTGAACCAATCCCCCAAAGTATGGGAGGGGAATCAGCCACCGCCGCCGCCTTAGGATGTCTGTCACCCGTCATGAGGACGACAAGCATTGAAATCACTGTGACACAATCCTTCAGAGTATGAGAGAGGAACCGGCCACCGACACCAACGCAAGCCACTTTGTTTAAGTCACTTTGTTTTCAAATCTGTGTTCTCATGGATTTATACCTCAACAGCAGCAGGTAGGATGGACTCTAAGACTGTCCACAGCGTGACTGATGCTGAACAAATAAAGTACCCTGCCACCTACAGTGATGCTGAGAAACTATCGTCTACTCCCTCTGTCCCTAAATAGATGTCGTTGTTGACTTTAGGCATCACGTTTGACTGTTTGTTTTATTCAAAAAATTTATGAAACATTAAAACAAATATATCACAATTAAATTATCTTTAATGATAAACAAGTTATAAAAAGATAAATAAGATTTGCGTAAAAAAATTAAATAAGACAAGCGGTCAAACATGATGTCTAAAGTCTGGCCCACCCGTCTCCACTGGATCTCTTTCCAGGGATACCCCCAAAAGGTCGTATGCTTTGGAAGAAGCTTGTACAGTTTGGGCGTAAGAAACTTGCGATATTGTGTCATTGAAACAAATTTGTTTTGTCTCTGTTTTATTTCGGATGATAAGGTTGAGCAAGCCGATCCTAACATAATTTTGGAGGAGCCGGACGACGAAGCCTCAAAATCAGATAAGGATGTCTCCGACGCGACCGGACTGATGTGTTTCAAACAATATCATATAATAGATGTCGTATAAAATTGGCCTTATCTTAACTTCCTATTCGACTCTTATGGAATAGAGTTCCGGTAAAATACCGGAATCCTCCCTCTTTTTTTATCCTCATATTAAAACAAATCTACCCTTCTCCCCCAAAAGGGATTTTAGTAAATAACCAAATATAACACAGGCGCTAAGGGTCAAATTGGTAATCACCTGCGGCTCGGCACTCCTTTCCTCGTAGATGTCTAATTAACCAACTTCGTGTCAGGAAGGCGATAGGGGTAGTGGAAGGAGTTCGTCCCTAAAAAACCTATGAGATATGGTTTCATTTCACCTATCTTACATCTATTTAATGACGGAGAGAGTACACGGCATGTTCTCTCCTCGATGGACATGCAACGGTGGGCCCCCGTTTAGCAGAAACACGTCCTTTGGAGCACTTTCCTTCAGCATAAAAAAAATCCTGTTCCCTTTCCCTTTGGTCAGAATCATTCTTTTATTGATCCAGCACCGATGCATCGACATGCCTTGCAAGCCCAGTTTTCTCTTCTCAGTATCACCCCTACAGTGGAAAAATCTCGATGCTTGGACCTTCTCATTCCTAATTCTGCATCGATCTCAACCGCCTGAGGCTAGTGATGTCCAACCGGGCGACACGGGCTTTAAAAGGCCTGACATGTTACTTTTATCGGGTCGTGCCGTGCCGGGCCACATGCCTGGGCATCGGCCCATGGCACGGCACGTTAAAGATTTTTGTGTCTAATTATGCCGTTAAGCCCGCGTGCCTTGCGGCTCATTACCATTCTTTTAGCCTAATAGCATTGAAATGCTTCAAAATTAAACCAAAAATAAAGCAAGATGGAGGTTTCAACTCATGACCTCTAGCTTTGAAGGTTATTGTCTTACCACTAGACTACTTCATCACTTGTATCTAATATGAAATATATATTATATTTAATAATGTGCCGTGTCTCGTGCCGCCCGTTGGGCTTAACCCTCGGCCCGTGACACGGCACGCACGGGCTAACGGGCCAGCATGGCCCTAAATTAATCGTGCTATGCTTGGACCAGGCCTTAAAAATTGTGCTCGTGTCCACCCGCTTGGCCTGGCCGATTTGGACATCACTATCGAGGCTAGAGCACGCCACGAAGGCGCAGCAAGCGCCGGGTGGACTGCATGTCCACGACTTGCTTCCCGGCCTGTTTCCCGCTGCTTGGGCTGCTTGCTGGCAGTGAGCTCTCTCCCCACCCTTGTTGCTCCCCAAATAGTGAGCGGGGGAAGGGAAATTGTGCCCACATAAATACGGCCTGTGGGGGCTTTCCTTCCTGGCTTTTCTCCCTCATGTTTCCAAACTAACCCTGAAGTATGGTTCAGTTCCGTTTTATATGAGGTCAAAACACAACGAATTCCTCGTGTAAGGGTATGTTTGGATCCATTGGCAAATGGCAACCCAAACAGGGGGTCAAAAGAGCAAATGGCAAAACAAGGTGCTAAAAAAATTTGCCACCCAAAGGGCCCTAAACAGGGCACGCCGTGCGCGTCGTCAGGAATATGACCGTGTCGGAAGGACTGGTGATGGGGTTGGTGCTGGTGTGCGTGCGCTACGTCTGGGGGCATGCCTACAGTGACGAGGAGGAGGTGGTGACATACGTGGCCCGGATGATGCTACTCATCGCAGCGTCCTACTTCTTTGATGGAATTCAGTGTCCTCTTGCAGGTGCGGTACAGTTTTATTTGCAGTCTCTGAATCTATTAGCCAGTTAGCGACGAGTCCAAACCAAAGCAACCCACAGTTGCTACATTTTCAGTTATGTGCAGATTGTGGCATTTGGAAAGATAACACTCTTTGGACATGTATTTATGTAAGTGCGGCTAGAGGTTGTGGATGGCAGAAGATCGGCGCCTGGGTTAACCTCGGTGCATTCTACGCCGTCGGCGGCCCGGCGGCATACCTCATAGCCTTTGTTCTCCGCATCGGCGGAATGGTACTCTTTCCTCTCTGATTCCAACAAATTTCTGAATCGTTTCTTTCTTCTTCTTCTCCTTCTTTTTTTTTTTTTTTTTTTGTCTCACGACTTCGATATATGACATGAAAGCACATAGTAGCCACCTGCCTGCTGATATGCTGAAGATGATGCTTCAACAGGGCCTTTGGACGGGAATCATTTGCGGAGTTGTGGTGCAAGTCGTTATGCTTGTGATTATCACAGTGTGCACCGGCTGGCATAAGAGGTACGGGTTCGAGTTTTCTGTATCGGCGACGCCATCTTTGTCAAGTAGATTTTGTTTTGTGTGACGTAAAACTGTTTTTTGTGTTTCTGTTCTGAATATGTAGGCAACCAAGGCCCAGAACAGAGTATTCCATTCCTCTTTTCCGACAGATCGCGCAACATGAATGGCGCAAACAGATGTTGTTCTGGCAAGCCCTACTAAATGAAATGGACCGGAGTCTCTTCAGGCTGCGTAGCTGCCTAGTAGCCCATTAAGATCACAGTTTACACACAAGTCACCAGAAGATGGTAAAATGGACCAGAAGAAATGCAGAGGCACAGAAAGGTCTGTGGGCCTTCCTGATGGGGCGAGGCAGTTACACTTATGAATGGAGATAACATGCCACAAAATATTATTAATAAATATGCATCTGCTAACCACAATATAATAATCCAGATCTGCGTGTGGTTTCAAATATTAACTCTGGCAAAAGGAATACAAATGAATCACTTCTATCTATGTCGAATCGAGTACATCAATGAATCTATGTGTCTCCAAACTATCAAAAGCTTTAAACAATATCCACATTCTTTTTCTAGAAAATCAATGTACGGTGCACCAATTTGAGACTTACTATTTCATTTTAAACCTTCTGGCCCAAAACCAACGGCGTTAGAAGAATTGCATCATTCCAGAGAAGACAGGCATGAGGGGCAACACATCCAGCACCACCATCGCATGTGAATCAAACATGTCTTTTGATTTGTTCCATATCAATTGTTCAAGAATCACATGCCAATTTCTGAAGAACCTATACCGGAAGACTTCGAGCAGTCATGTTACAGTTTCAGAACATTTGAATTTCCTTTGGTTCCCTAATTTTTCGGCACGATTACCAAATCCAAAATACACAGGCACGGACCTTCGACTGACTGAACCCCATTCCTTCTGTCATCTCTAACTCTGTTCTCAGCAGGACATGGGAGAACAATGTAGAATGCTAATACTAACCTTTTAGCCGGGGAAAAGTAGAGACTCATGTATATCTTCAAGGGCAGTAGCAAGATTCTAGCTTCGCTGCCCGGTAAAGACTAAAGACTAAAGAGCAGAGATTAGAGAGACAGAAGAGATGATAGCAACTACTCCTAGGGCTCTTTACCTTTGGCTCTGACTAGAAGCTTTTCCCGTTTGCAGCTGTTTGTGTTTGCTTTCCTCGGATCCGGCATATTGATTAATGCCGTGCATGTAGGCTGTCAAATGGTACTGCCTACGACCAGCTGCAACGACAGAGTGACAGAGTAGCCATTCATTTTCACTGCTGCTCTGTTCTTTTGTTGGCTTCTTTTGCAGACCACGTACGAGAATGATGATCGTGGCCGCGGGACAGACTGAAACCTACGGCTCGCGGCATGCATGGCTAGAATTTGCCTTTTGATGCATGATCGTGCTATCTCGAGCGCTACATCGTCAGGAAAGGTGCTGCTGTTGCAGCTGCAGCTTCGAGTTAATTCGTGCAAAGGAAAACGTAGATACCAGCAAATTGTGCTCAACCGAATGCTTAGCCTTCGTTTCAGTCTGTTCAAACCATTTTGTTTTCGGCTAAAAAGCACCAGTAGATCATGCACATGACCATGTTATTTAAGGGATCCGCTCAACAAATATCTGTCTCTGTGATCCTAAGATTGACTATGTGATTTGGTTAGAACAAGTAACAGAGAGTGTTAGGCCTTGGGGTGTACTTGCAGCTCCTTTCTTCAGTAACTACTATGTTTTGAGAAGCTTCAAGATTTTGTTGCATTTACCGACCGCTTTGTCAACCCCTATGTGCATTGCAATTCTGCTTTTACAAAGACTGTATCTATCTAAGAAGCAAAGATGCAAACGAATTCCTGCAAGGTGGCCTTAAAATAGGCAGCGGTAGGGAAACAAAGCAGACTAAATTGGTATGCTTCATGATCCAATAATGAAATCATATGATCGATGGGTGGCTAAAAAATATAAAATCCCACAGGCGTGACAATGCATGATTACAACTCTTTAATCCATGCTTCAATGATCTTGATATCGAGCATAAATTAGCTTTTCAGCTTGACGGTTTCTTAAATGCTTTGAGCATATCTCAATGATGTGATCATCCACTGTCAGCGATACATAAATATATAGAATCACGGCAATCAATTAAACTGAAACGCATCGGCGACACGGCACTGACAAAAATCTTGTTCATTTTGTTTCAGTTTGATTTGATGATGATGAGATAATGATGACGCTATGATAACTAATATGGCTTTCTGCATCAGGGGTGGCCATGCATATTGGTAAAAAAAGAAATCAGTTATGTGTGCCCAATTGTCAAGCGAAGCTTAAGCATCACGCCGATGTGATAGATATTACTTATGCCACATTTTCCTTGTCAATAGGTGCAATGTGCATGCATCAGCAGAGACAATCATTTCTAAAAAAAAAATCAACTGAGACATTAGGAGAAACTAGGAATCGAGGATTTGAAAGGTCGAAGCGCAGACACGCCTTGTCGTGGCGTTGTTTCGGTGTTGCATCAGTTTCCAGTCGAATCAAGACACTTGACCTCTTGAAATGATCCAAATATTTAGGACCATAGAGAGAGCTCAGGGTTGTACATGCACACCAGTAATCAAGCACGAAAACTAACCATGGCCGATCGAGTAGCTCTAGGAGATATCCAAAGTCCAAACACAAAATTGAATCCTGCAAATTGTGGGCGACCGTCGCAGCCTGCTGATCTGCTGCCTTCTGGAACGCGTTGAACGTTTCGAAGGAAGGAACGCTGGTATAGTAAAATATACTAGGAATTTTAAGTTTATAACGTCAGTGTCATACGCGCGCGCGTCAGACGGTGTTGCGGCTCTCGATGTCCTGCCTCTCCTCCGATCTTGCTCCTCCTCGTCCCGTCGTGGTCGCCATTGAAAGCGAAAGCGAAAACAGTTAAAATTCCGTCGCCTTCTTTGCCATGCACATCAAAGGCATCCATCCCTTTTGTTACCAGTTTGGTGGGCGTAGGTCCGTCTGCTCTGCCAACCTGCCTTCTCTCTCTCTCTCTCTCTCTCTCTCTCTCTCTCTCTCTCTCTCGGTGGACGTGGTCCGGTTAAGTATTTATGCAGGTTTCCGCGACGGTAGCAGCTGCACCCCTTGCCTGCTGAAAGCACAGAGCGTCGTCGTCGCATTGCTGCACGCCTAAAGCTTCCGAATTCTTCTCTCACTGGCCTGCACACTCTAAAGCTGCCACGCTCTCTGTCTCTGCTCGTCTTCTACTTCCATTCTCTCTTGATATATTGTCACTAGTGTGCTGCATTCTCACATGCACGGGAGCTGAAGCCGTGCTTGCGTCATGGCAAGAGCCTTCCACGCAGCGGCGGCGGCGTCACCGGCCGCTGTAGCCTCGCCGTCGCCGCTCCCGTCCAAGACCACCGGCGCATGGGGCAGCACCGGCGGCATCGCCAACCTGCAATGGCTTCTCAGGAAGCGCGCCAGCAAGGTGCGCCACGGCGGCGGCATGTCGCCGCTGGGCCAGGAGCCTCCCGAGGATGAGGGGAACTACGACGACGACGACGAGGCCGCCTCCATGTTCGCCGGCGCCACGCCCTACTACGACGCCGCCGCGACGCCGTGCAGGAGGAGGCGCGGCGAGGCGGCGGTGACGCGGCTCCGGGCGGCGATCCTGGCCGTGGTGGCGCGCGCGCGGCGAGGAGGGAAGGGAAAATCCTCCTCGCCGCTGGGTTCGCGGTCGTGCGTGACGGGCACCATCTTCGGGCGTCGTCGCGGGCGCGTGCACGTGGCGCTGCAGGCCGACCCGCGCGCCCCGCCGGCGATGATGGTGGAGCTCGCCGCCTACTCCACCGGCGCGCTCGTCAGGGAGATGGCCTCGGGACTCGTACGCATCGCCCTAGAGTGCGAGAAGACACCACAACCTGCAGCTGCAGGTGGGGGCCAGCAGCAGAGCAAGCGGCGGCGGCGCGCGCTGGTGGAGGAGGCCACGTGGCGCGCCTACTGCAACGGCCGCAAGTGCGGGTACGCGGTGCGCCGGGAGTGCGGCGCGGAGGACTGGCGCGTGCTGCGCGCCGTCGAGCCCGTCTCCGTCGGCGCCGGCGTGCTCCCCGACGACCACGCCGGCGGCGCAACTCCCGCCGCCGCCGGCGAGGGCGACATGATGTACATGCGGGCCAAGTTCGAGCGGGTGGTGGGGTCCAGGGACTCGGAGGCGTTCTACATGGTCAACCCCGACGGCGGCGCCGGCACCGGGCCGGAGCTCAGCATCTACCTCCTCAGGGTCTAGACCATAGCGCCGAGGAGACACTGTTTGTGTGCCTAGCTAGCCAGCCAGTGATTCACGCTGTCATATTTTGCATGCGCGCGGGCTTTTGATTTTCTCTTCTTCTTCTTCTTTTTCAGTTTGATTGACAATTGGATGGTTGTCATTGTGAACAAGGGTTTTAAATTTTCCAAGCTTGAGTGTTTTAGTTATGTGCAATTGTTTTCTGCTTTGATCATTTGAGTACTTGCGCTAATTAATCACATTACTCACAGATCCTTCAAGTTGGTTCTTATGTGTCTAGTTTGTAGTCCATCATTAAGATGTCAGTCTGTGATTTATCTCTTCAGTGTCACACTTGTACAATATATGCTCTCAACTTATCAAAACAGTCACAGTCTAATGTCTTATATGACCATAACAAATTTGAACTGAAAAGTACAATTTGTACCAAGATAAACAAAAATGACAAGTGTCACTGACGGTGAATTGCATGCCCTAACTAGAATACTTCGAGGGAGTCGACTGAGTTGAATTTATTTATTAAAGGATTAAATAGAGAAATCAAATAATTGAGGTGGTAAAAAGACTTCTTTCATTTAAATACATAACAAATTTCTACTTTTATTACGGCTATCTACATTCTTGCGGTGCGTTTGAATGCAGTATGGTTGGAAAACTTTGCCAAGCGTTTGATTAATTAGGGACTAATAATTTATACAAAAATTCCAAGTACGATACTAATTAGCTTCTATTCAGTCTCTTGCGATTTTGTCTTAAGCAGCTATCGTGTCATCGGTATTTGACGTGCTAAAGTACTAAAAGTAGCAAGTAGAGTATATAACTGTTGCAACTATTCGGAAAGCTCGATGTGCAATAGAAAACAAACCCAAAGAATTAGGCAACTCGTGACCTTTTGTTTACTTTCTTACCCACTTATTCACTTTTAATAAAAGCTAATCATTACTCTGTACTGTTTAGCGTTGCTGCTTAATGTGATACTAAAGCCACTGGGATAGGCATATCAATATGTTGCCATCTTTTCTATAGCACGTCATGGAGGGCTGCATATGGTGTTCATCCATCATATACTCCTAGACTGAAAAGTTCATCATGTGCCACTATGTGAACTAGAGAATTGTGCTTTTGAATTATTTGATATTTTTTTATTTTACTACTTATTATTAATACTAAATAGTGGATACTGGAGCTCAACCTTTGCATTCAGGAAAACTTATTGGCTTTTGAAGTTACTCTAGAATGTACAACGTAAACAACATAAAATTGGTTGTTTTGCAGACAATCTATATGGTGAAAATATGCCTAGTTCCACAATGAAAGATTTGTTTTGCACTCTTGAATGGATATGGTACTCTTAGAACACATACATTTAATTTCGGTATATTTTTATAATTATTTTTGTCAATGATATATTGAGTTTTGTTTTCGTTCAAATTTTAGTACCTCAATAACATTCCATTGTTTTTTTAAAAAATGTTCTCTTCCAGAAAAAAAAAGTACAGACCAAGTATAGCTTTCTTTAACTTTTCAAACAAATTTCTTTTGAGAGAACTGTGGATGATGAAAATATTTTCTACCCAACAGTCCATACCAACTATGATTATTCTGATAGTTATATATGAATGCGTGCATGCCCACTGATGTTGCATGAGTTGGTTTCTTCTTTAAAAAATAAATTTAGGGAATATCAGCAAGGTGAATAGTGATTCCAACATATCCTGAACTTAGTTGTTTATTTGTTCCCCATCATTAGGGATTAAGAGTCACCAGGGGTTAGCTTTTCCCCCATTTTTTGTCTATCATATTTTTCTTTTCTTCTATGCTTTCTTGGATCTTTATTCTCTTGTTCGTTGGGCCAAGGCAAGAACTGAAGTTCGAGGGGCAAGTGGACCAGGTCCTGGAAGTGGGTGGGAAGTGCATGGCCTGTCCATACATGAAGGGATATCAAGTAACAAGTCCCAGGTTGTTGGGCCACTGAGAAACTTGGGCATGGACTAACGGTGGAGGCATCAAGCAAAGCATGTTGACTCCCATGGCCGGCCAACCTTTGTGTCATTCACACGCTGGGGCAATTAACAACGACCTATACTGTCATTAGTGATGTCTAAACGGGCGGCACGGCACGGCACGGCCCGGGCTCTAAAAGGCACGGCCCATTTAATTTTGTGCCGGCACGGCACGCTATTAATTTCGTGCCGTGCTGCCCGTCGTGCTCGACTCTCGGCCCATGGCACGACACGCAATGAGTTAAATGTGCCGTGCCGAGCCGAAAGACCTCAAATTATTTTCGTGCCCATAAATCATTTCGTGCCTTAGCAGCACAAGAATCATTTCAAGACTAGACTTTAGACCAAAATTCACACAAGTTCGCAAATACAACCACTTGAATTCAAATAAAACTTCAACCATCCAAGAACACCACCAGAATGGCCTAAAGAAAACATATTACAAACAAAAACTTTTACTAACAGACCGTGACAGGCTTCTAACGGGCCGTACCTTCTCGGACTGCTAACGGGCTACACGGGTTAAAATCGGGCTAGGTGAGCCATCCCTATTTCGTACCGTGCCCGTGCCGCCCGTCGTGCTAGACCCTCGGCCCATGGCACGGCACGCGCGGGCTAACGGGCCGGCACGGCTCTAAATTAATCGTGTCGTGCCGTGCTTGGACCGGGCCAAAAAATTCGTGCTTCGTGCTAGCCCGCTTAGCCCGGCCCCTTTGGACATCACTAACTGTCATATCGAAACTTACAAGCAAATCTGCCACTCGTGAAGGGCTCACTTTTAAATTCATGGAAAGGGGAAAACGCTTCATTTCGATGCAAGAGGATGACCGATGATTACATATACATTTCATAAACGCTTGTAGCAGTTTCATATGTTAAAGCAAGTTAGTTTCTTTGTGGTTGAATCATTTATTAGGGTTCGAATTTTTTAGTCACCATAGCCGTTATATTAACAACTGATTATTCTTTTCGTGGTGGACGATTTGCACATCAACGGGGAGAAATTCGCGAATCTGCCATCTATGTGGAGTGCGTATCCATGAAAATAGGCTAAAAGTTGAAAATTCCATCAAAAAACATTCTTAGAGGTTCTTAACTTTTTTTAAAAAAAGATTATCCTCCATAGTTGACGCAATATTATGGATGCACCCAAAATTGAAACATGAAATACAAAAGTGTGAAATTTGGGGTTTAGATGCATTTTAAAGGACAAAAAACTAACTGTCCTTTAGTAGGTGCATATATGTGCAAAATTTTATATTGTTTCCCCTTGCAAACGATAATGAGTTTGGTGTTGCAATTTTTGGCCTTCGATAATATTGGATCATGTGATTGTTTCAAAAATTTTGAGAGCCTAAAATGTTTTTGACAGAATTTTAAAATGTTCAACATTTTACCCAGTTGCACCTGATATGATTAACGAAAATGTGCAAGAGCTCTATATGCATCCATCTTTCGGCTCGCGAATTTCACGAGATAGAGATATAGTATAAGAAATAGGCTATTTTTTATATATAGTATATGAATGAAATAATATATGGACCAAAGAAAGACTACTTCTTCTGGATCCAAAATTAATAAAATAAAGAAATCCATTTTTTTTTCAAATAGAAACACGAGAAGGTGCATTTTGACCAACAAGCCAGAAACGGATCTCGCCGTTGTCATCACACGAGCAAAGCAGCTCAGTTCTCTTGGGGTTGAAATCCAACGAGGTGACTTGATTGAGAGCTGTGACCCACGAAAGTTTGTATAAAGCCATGTGGTTGGGTATCTGTTCGACAGGTAAAATATGTTGTAGACAAGATATCAAAGCTTTCCAAAAACTATTTTCACTAATGAATTCAAGCACATCCGCTATATTGTTCGACACTCTCCGGCTAGAACACCTCCTTGGCCCATATGCAACAGCCCATTGAGCAACCCTCTACATTGGGCTGGATCCGTTCGTGGAGAATTGTTGTTGTGAGTTTGGGCTGGGCCTCTCTCCTCCTCACTGGTCTCATACCATACCACTGACAAAATTGGATGTCCTCCAAAAAAAAAATGACAAAATTGGAATAAAACTGATGGGTTTGCATCTGATTCTCTTCGTGGCTCTGTACTTGCTCTGAGTGCTTCGATGTCATCGTGCGTGCGTGTACCGAGGGCCCGAGGCTTCATCGCTGGTCAATTCGTCCCAAAAAAATAGAGAAAAGAAAATATATCTTTCAAGCGGCAGAAAATGTAGTGGATGAAAGAGAAACTCGGCTGCTATTCTGGCGCCGACGTGCTCACTGCTCAAAGAATAATATACTGACATAGTGGACGCATCATCCAGCTCCGTGTGATGGGGGCCGCTTAACGAAGAATAAACGAGGACCAAGACCGAAGACGAACTCGTAAACAAAGCGCAGCCAAGCTGGCGCGGTGACGCACGCCACATGGACCAAACGGGCCTCCCTCACCGTCTCCTTTCCATCGATCACCGCTTGTTCTCTTCGCCATGGTTGCTCTGTTTCTGAATCCATGAGCACATAGCTGCTGCTGGTTTCCAATGGCGACGCTGATTCAGCGTCTCAAACAGCCTACGACGGCGTCCATCGTAGCGCTGCTCGTGGTGACGTTGGTCGTCGTCTTCATCATCGCCGACGACGACCGCCAAGCTTCGTTCCTCGACACCTTTACCAGCTTCACCTTGCCTTCTTCTTCTTCCTCCTCCTCCTCCTCCGGCGATCGTCGGCGTCCCCGTGCCGGGAGGAGGAGCCGCGCCGCCCGGGTGCCGGAGGGATGCGACATCTTCCGTGGTGAGTGGGTCCCCGACGACGGCGGCGCGCCGTACTATACCAACCGGAGCTGCCCGCACATCCAGGAGCACCAGAACTGCCTCAAGTACGGCCGGCCGGACCTCGGGTTCCTGAAGTGGCGGTGGCGGCCGGCCGGGTGCGAGCTGCCGCGCTTCGACTCGGCGGCGTTCTTGGACGCATTCAGGGGCAGGTCGCTGGCCTTCGTCGGGGACTCGTTGGCCAGGAACCAGATGCAGTCCCTCATGTGCCTGCTGTCCAGGGTACGTAATTGGTTCATACAGTTAGAATTCAGTCACATTGTTAGCTAGTTCTCGAAAACAACATGAGTTTAGAATGAAATTTTGTGTATCTTCTACCAGTCACCTAAAAATGCGTTGCTAATTTACCTTTGATAGGATTTAGTCGTCGTTATTATAAGGCATGCAGAGTGCTTTTAACAGCAGTAATATAATACAGAGATTTCAGAAGAAAAAAAAACCATTGTTGTGTTTCATGGTTCAATCTTGAGCGAGCAACTGTTCATCTCGGCCCGGCCCGAGAATGTAGGTAGAAATTATTTTTGTCCGACATTCTCTAAAGTTCCATCAAATTTAACATATCTATGTTTTGTCTGTTAATAATTCTTAGTCCATTCACTGTTCACAATGTTGAACAATGATCCAGGTGCAGTACAGATACCCTGACCACAATGATTTCGATTGTTTGCAGGTTGAATATCCCAAGGACATCTCCACGACGCCTGATCCAGAATTCAAGACGCTGCGCTACGAGTCGTACAACTTCACCATGGCCATATTCTGGTCCCCGTTCCTCGTGAAGGCAAACAAGTCCGGCGAGCTGTGGCACCTCCGCCTCGACAAGCCGGACGACGCCTGGCTCGCCGGGATCCCCGGCTTCGACTACGTCGTCCTCTCGGCGGCGAACTGGTACACGCGCTCGTCCATGTTCTACGAGGGCGCCGGCGGCCGGCTTGTCGGCTGCCACCTGTGCTTCGTCCCCGGCGTCGAGGACCTCACGCTGCGGTACTCGCAGCGCATGGCGCTCCGGACGGCGCTCCGTGCCGCCGTCTCCACAGCCGCCAGCGACGGCGGCAAGAGGACGACGGTGATCGTGCGGACGCTGTCGCCGACGTCGCACTTCGAGGGCGGGGAGTGGGACAAGGGCGGCGACTGTCGCCGGACGCGGCCGTACGCGGCCAACGAGACGCGGATGGCCGGCCTGGACCTCGACTTCTACACGGCGCAGGTGGAGGAGTTCGCCAGGGCCAAGGCGGAAGCGGCGGAGGTGGCGACGGCGAGGCTGGTGCTGATGGACACCACGCCGGCGATGCTGATGCGGCCGGACGGGCACCCGAGCCGGTACGGGCACTTGCCGCACGAGAACGTGACGCTGTACAACGACTGCGTGCACTGGTGCCTGCCCGGCCCGATCGACGCCTGGAACGAGATGCTCTTCCAGATGATGCTGCTGACACATTGATCCGTGCAAGTTGCATCTTTCTTATGTGGAGCCGGGCAGCTGAACCGCTGAACACCAGCTACGTAGTTGCTTCCTTCCAAAAATGCTAATCTAACTTCTCACCACGTAATCTACCAACAAAGTAATGCACGTTGAAACTATGCATTATACCATAACCAATTGTATTATGTATGTATGATACCATAGTCAATGGCCCTCCCAAACGTTTATGCTGGTGCATAACAATGTACAGCGTGTTCGTCTCAGCAGCTACAGTGTTCGCAGTTATTTCTTCAGCAGCAGCTACAGTGTTTTCACCAGCAGCTACAGTGTTCGCAGTTATTTTTCTGCGAAACGAACAGGCTGGTACTCTATCTTTGATTCATTTATTTGTTCACATAAACGAGTTTGAGATTCTAATCTGGCAAAAAATGAAACAAACAGGGCCTAAGTAGTGTCCTCCAAACCAGGGTTTTCAAAACCGACGAAAACTGGTCGGTTATCGCGATAACCGGACTTATCGGTCCGGTTCGGTTTCGTCAGATGTCCGGTTATCGGTAAAAACCGAATCTATGTACTGTAGCATATTCGGTTACCGGTTTCGGTTTTTTCGTTTTTTTTTTTTTTTGAGATTTCAATCCTTGCTCCAAACACAATGTCTGACACTTGAAACCAGGCGTGTCCTTAATCGTCATTCCTATCCTTTACCAATGCTCCAATCAATCTATCGTGATTCGTGGGTCAAAAGTAGCCCAATTCATGTTTTGATGAAAAATGGAAAGACATATTGAACTACCTCTACAAAAGAGCATGTTTCGGGCCTTTGGATGTAGTTGGTGAAGGAGGAACTCCATCTAATGGTTCAATCCATGCACCAAATCTTGAAGTCGGTGCATCTGAGCATGGTTGGGAACTGTAAGTCACAGGCGTCGCTAGGAGGCCACATAGCATACATGGTGCTCGAAGGGTGTAGCGCCCTGATCGACTGACCATGGCAATAGGAATCTCGTGTGGGACGAGGAGGGAGTCGTCCAAACGGAAAGAGGCCACAGCTCAGAGGAGGAGCAAATGGGTCCTTGCTAGAGGCAGAGATGGCAGTGAGCTCTCTATCCGGTCATGCGATCTCTCTATCCGGTCATGCGATGGTGCTTTTATGAGATCAATTTGATCAAATGGTGGTATAGGAATAAAAGACCGAAAGATATTTTTCCGACATTACGAAGATAGTAACATGGTGCAATTGCATGGGCAGACGTTTTATGATCGATGAAGGGAAAATGTTAAATAGAGATAATAGTTTTAAACTTGAGCATAGATGGACCTCGGTTCTGGAAAATAATGATTCAGTGAATTTAATACAGCACTTCAAATCGAGGTACAAATTGAATCGTGGTTTCGACATAGATATTGTCCGACTCATGAATGATCTATCACATCTATCTTTTGTTGGGCTCATATATCGAGACAATCATCACATCGTAATTAATTTTGCTGGGCACTACTTAGTTCCTCTATTTCCCTTTAGCCAGCTTGTTTGGCTGGCTGCATTGCAGCACCAGCGATTCAGTAGTTATAGTGTTTCAGTTATTTTTTTAGCATCTACTACAGTGTTCGTAGTTATTTCTTTACCAGCCGTTACAGTATAACAACTACGATTGAGCGTGCCGAACAGGGCGAACGTGGTTTGGGTTACCCAAGTTTTACCTACTTAGGGCGTGTTTGGCGCTGCTTATACGCGCAGCTTCTCCACCTGCTTGTGCACTGTAGCAGTACTGTAGCTACAGTGCATAAGCCGGAAAAACACAAAACAATGCTGTTTGACCTGGTTTTTTCGTTTTTGTGAGCAGTACTTTTACTGTTGCTACAGTGCTACAGGCGAAACAGTACATAAGCAGGTGAACAAACCGGCCAAAAAGCCAGCGCCAAACACGCCCTTAACCGTCGCTCTCGGTTCATGAGTTCATTTAATTTCCTGCCAGGCTGCCATCTTCTATCCGTGCACATGGTAAAGGCAACCGATATGTCCACGCTTGCTGCCAACTCACTCTTTCTCTTTGGACTTTACTGCCCACGATGCTCAATGATGTTAATGAAGCCAATATTTTTGGTTCTACCCTCCGAGGCTCCGAGCTGATGTGCAGTTGTCACATTCACGCCTGCTACTGTCCAACACCATGCTTTGTCTTGGTTTCTACTCCGTATGATTTTAGTTAGAGCGACAATTAAAAAAACAAAGGGAGTCATAAATAATTAAGTACTCAGATATATCAGAATGATGGAGCGAAGAAACAACAGATGAATTCATTATTAGTTTCTTCTCTAACATAAAATACTTTGCATTTAAGGCCCTGTTTAGGCGCATTAAAAAAAGGCTCTGTTTAGGTAATGTAGTTTTGAAAACCGAAGTATTAAGAAATCATGGTTTTAAAAACCAACGCCAAGCAAAACCATAGTTTAGAAAAAAAAAGTCATGAATTGAGTTTTAAAAACTCCAAAATAGTTGCACTTTTAGCAATACCATAGTTTTTAAAACGACATCTAAACACCTTCATACCTCTCAAAATCAAAATATTTTGTAAAACCGTAGTATTCTTACAAAATTTTAAAAATACTTTCTATCCAAACAGACCATAAATGGTTTTTTCCTTTGGCAAATTTGGCTGCCACATGTTTCCGCGGTTGCTAGTTTCGACCAAACCCACCGTGCAAGTGGAATTCGTCAGACCACGGACCCGGCATGTCATAGATAGGAGTTCCCCCAATCAAGCCATTACGCCGCCATTTCGTACGTCTAAGAGGATAAATCCTTCATAGGTTTCGCCTGACCTCCCACGGCCACATCACCTGAAATATTTCTACCTTACGATCATTCTCACGCAGGCGTTGCGATGTTGCCATTTGTCCTAGATTTTTTCAACCATACCCTGACGAATTCTGACTTTGGGAGGCTGCACTTGCTCCTCCGGTGACTTGAACCTGTCCTCAGTTTTTTCAACCATACCCTGACAAATGCTGACTTTGGGAGAGTGCATTTGCTCGTCACGGATTGCCATTAATGTTTGTTGAACTTGAGCGAGCAGAGTTGTTGCTTTTGTCAACCGATTGCCGTTGTTTGTTGAACTTGAGCGAGCAAAATTGTTGCTTTTGTCAACGGATTGCCGTTGGTTGTTGAACTTGTCCTAGCAGACATGTTCAATGTGATTGACTTCTCTACGTGTGTTGTTCTATAAATTGATCACCTTCCCTGCCCAAGCCTCCTCATCCCTCGCATTCCCCTCTTTGCTTTTGCAAGGTCTGGTTTCTTCATCGTGTGTGCTTGCTTTTTCTTTGGGCGCGGACCTGGTGTGCCGGTGCGGGCGCTGGTGGTGTGGCGACACGGCACACTGGCCGGCGAGCTGCACGGTGACTGCGGGGTAGGTGCGTGATGCAGACGCGGCGGCCCTGACCGCGGTGCCGGCGCCCCATTGAGCATGCCAGCGGCTGCTAGACCATCCGGCCGGTGCGCGGAGCCGCGCTCGGTGCTCTCTAAGAGACGTTAATCATGCATGTGTCCAGTGGAAATTAATCATCATGCATGAGTCTTGTGGAAATATTAACGCGGAATATGTTGCTCATCCATTCGCTCGATCGAGTATAATAATTGTGTGTGCTTGGTAATTGCAGGCGGACAAGGCGTCACCGCTGGCCGAGGTGCTGGATCACGTTGAGGAGCTGAAGCGGCGGATGGTCTAGCACGACGAGGCTGGCGCAGCTGCTGCCGACAGAGGCCGACGAGCTGGCCTGCACGACAAGATGATGCTGCGCCTGCTGCTGGTCCTGGCGCTCGCGGTGTCCGCCGCCGCGGCGACGAAGGTGGTGGAGCAGCGCGCGACGTACATCGTCCACATGGCGAAGTCGGCGATGCCGCCGGAGTACGCGGACCACGGCGAGTGGTACTCGCGTCACTCCGGTCGGTGTCCGCTGGCGGCGCCGCCAAGATGTTGTACGCGTACGACACGGTCCTCCACAGCTTCTCGGCGCGGCTCACGGCGCAGGAGGCCCGCGACATGGCGTCCGCGGAGGGCGTCCTCGCCGTGAACCCGGAGGCGCGGTACGAGCTGCACACGACGCGGACGCCCGAGTTCCTAGGCATCGTCGGCGGCGGCGGCGGGGCAGGGCTTGTTCCCGCAGTCCGGGACGGCGGGCAACGTCGTCGTCAGCGTGCTGGACACGGGCGTGTGACCGGAGAGCAAGAGCTACGACGATGCAGTAGTGTATAAGTTCCAGCATTGGCATGCTTTGTTTGCATGAATGTATGTACTCGCGTTTGTGCAAGCTAAAGTCACATGTACGTTAAATAATTTTTTGATTGAAGCCAACGTGCAAGGTTAGGATGGGTCTCTGTTTCTTTGGGTATAATGGTGTATGCATGTCCGCATGCATGATGGGGAATGGATAATTCGAAAGTTCAACAGGGAGTGTTTTATGCATCCCTTTGTATGTTCATGGAATCATCAATCATATCACTAATTTACTCAGTTAGAGTTTTGGAAAAAATTTTGATGTGGAGTACAATGTACAATCTCTCGGGTGGCGTCATGAAAGGAAAATGCGACATCACAATGACTCATTTGTAGTAAAGGTGTAAAAACGAAATCAACCATCATCTAAGCCATCGTATGTCCTTTTCTTTACCGATCGTATGTCCTTTTTTACAACACAATATTTGAAGTGGCTGATTGTTGCAAAGAAGCTAGGGGTGATCATGTGCTTTTGCCTTCCCTCACGTGCCAACGTCGCTGCTTTTACACCTCGTCAATCCATAATTAAGGATTTACACCTCGTCTAATGTAAAAGACGGGCACGCCAAGGGCGCGCCGCAGCGTCTAGTATCTGTAATATAACCCCTGCCTTACTCTTCTTATTACTTATTAAGCGAACGCTAACTTTCACTGCCACATGGGCCCCAAGGTACGACGCCATATCTGGTACCACATGTAAGTGGTTCGTAGCATAGTCTGACGTAATATGTCCACGTGAATGAAACCGGGGGTAGTGGGAACTGAGGCGGAGCGATTAGCGAAGGCTTTTAAAAAAGAAGAGGAAGAAAATAGGGGGAGGAAGAAAAAAACAAAACAAAGCGGGGAGCGGAAGCTTGGGATCGAAACCCTAGGCGAGACCGGCGGCGATGGCGGCGGCGGCGGCGCCGGAGTCGTACATCGGGAGCGTGATAAGCCTCACGTCCAAGAGCGAGATCCGGTACGAGGGCGTCCTCTACACCATCAACACGGAGGAGTCCAGCATCGGGCTCAGGAACGGTGAGGCTGCAGCCCCTCCCTCTCTGTTCTACTGCGTGCGATGCGACGCCACTGCAGGGTTACGGATTTAGTCTTCTTTTGCCGGTCGAAATCTTGTAGAGCTAGGTTTTCAGTCTGTTGTGTCCTCAATAATGAATTTTTATTGTCTTAGTGAGTTCTTACTGACTGTCGTGTGAATGCGAGTTGGAATATACAGAATTTTGTGCTTAGTAAGGTTCCAGTTCTAGATTTTGAGCTATTACCGTCTTTATTTGTTGCGTAGCTCGTTTTCTTGCCTGAGATTGCCAAATAAGCTGGACCTGGAAGTGAAGAGGGTAAGAGGTGGGTAGGTTCGGGATGGTCCATGTTCTATTCACTTAACGAGCTGGTGTTGTACATAAATATGGAAAGCCCTTTTGGTCCTGTCCATTCAGAGTAATCCATTTGCTGGAGCATCACATTAGGATTTGCCGCCCTTTTTCCCTAATAACAGCCCAGCCTATAATCATGCAGCTGAAAGGGGCAAGGTACCTGTTCCATGTTTGGAATGTGTAGTTACATCAGTACAGAAAGTGTTGCGTGTTCAAGGGTCCATTATGTCTAGTTGCCAAACCCTGCATTTGTTGAGTGTATAGCTACAATCGATAGGTGTTTTTTTAATTGTCGGCAAGAAGTGCATATGTTTTATTTTTACTCACCCATTTATCAACTTTTTTTCCATGTTTGCTAACCCTGTAGCGAACCTTGCTGTCAATGGCCGATCTCCTGTCTTGTTTTACTTGTAAGCTTGCCAATATATGACCTGCAGTTATATTAGACACCAAGAGTTTCTTGATGTACTTGTAAGGTTGCTTGTATAGATCTTGAGTAAAGAAATTTCCATTGTTTATGTTTGCCCCTTCTGATTGATTAGGCATGGTTGCACCTGAATCTAATTTTATTTGGTGTGAATAGTTCAATTTCACAGTGTTGTGAACTTATTATTAATGAGCTACTTTTTTTGTAATGCTGCTGCAGTTCGCTCATTTGGAACTGAAGGTCGTAAAAAGGATGGCCAACAGATTCCTTCTAGTGATAAGATATACGAGTACATACTGTTTCGAGGAAGTGATATAAAGGTAATGATGGTGAATTAGAGAAAACACCAGTAATAGTTGTCATCTGTTATGGTTATTAACTTTTGCTAAAGTTTTTGGATGAAACAATGGGAAATACTAGAAATTAATAGTATTCTAGTTCTAAATCTTGAATGAAGCAACATCTTAGCATCCTGTGAAGCAGGGTATTGGCCCATGTGGTGTAGTTTATTGGATGTTTGTATTAAGGATTTTGGAGGGTGGAGTTGTGCACGCAAGGAACTGTCAATACTGGGATCAAGTTAGATTTCTTTTCTGTTGATATGATAAGGAGCATAGGATCTTGCATCAGGAACTATGGTTCTAGATGTAGTATGGTTTGACAACCATCTTGTATGGTTTTACTTAATTGGATACTATGTTTTCAACGTGTCGCCTAGGCGATGAGGCGTAACCGGGTTGTCACAGCAGCAATTCGTCACCTTGGCGCCTTACATGCTTGCCGTAGCCTACTGATTTTGGCCATCTGAAGGTCGATCTGCCGTCACCCGCTCGATTCCGCCGCTGCCTCGCTTGATTCCTCCATCTGCTGCTTGATTTTATCGCCGCTCCGCGTGATTCCCTCCATCCCCCTCTCGATTCTGCCGCTCCCTGCCATTTGGAGGCTTGCCGGCTCGATTCCGCCGCCGGGAGGGCACAGGAGCAGAGGGGCTGCTGCAAATTGGAGTAGAAGAGCTGCGGCGGGAGGGAAGGAAAGAGGAGCCTCCTGCCATCGAGAGGACCGAACAGGAGGTTGCAGGTGGCGGCTGAAGATGGATGCACATGACATGAGGGTGCAATATTAGGGCATGGGAGGGAGAAGCAGAAGTGTCTTTTGGGCTGATAGGCCTTTTATTGGGCTTCAGTTAACCAATGGGCTGAATAACTCTAGTAATGGGCCAGGATTATTACTATGTTTTTCCATTTTCTTATCTGATTCATGGTTGTATGACGTCGCCTTTGCCTTGCCTTGTGCCTTAAGCGCCTAGGCATCTGGATGGGGGTCAGTAGCCACACTTTGCGTTATCGCCTTAAAAACATAGATTAGATATATTTTAGTAGTATGAACGGTAGAGTGTTCCCGTATGAGAATAGGTCCTGACAACTATGTTCATGAGCTTTGATCCCAAAGAAAGTTAAGTTAATTTATTCCAAATCATTTTTTTTTTTACTGATACAACTGTTTCAGTAGAGCTTGCCTTTTACTTCTGATTGTCATGTTGTAATATTTCTCCTTGTGATATCTTAGCTTTACTTATTTTACTGCAGGATTTGCAAGTAAAATCCTCTCCACCAGCTCAGCCAGCAGCTTTACACAATGATCCTGCAATTATTCAGGTATCTTTTCGTTAGTCCTGTAACTTTTTATGATTCATTCTTTTGGAAAAAATGGTAAAATATTCTGACGACAACTTATGATTGCTCATGTTATTACTCTATCTGTGTAGTCGCATTATCCTCGTCCTGCCTCTGTACCTACAAGCTTGCCTTCTGCTGCAAGCACAACAGCAGCTGATCCTAGTTCACACAATGCTCCTTCTGGAATTCAGATGCCACCACCATTTCAAGGGAATTTGCCCCCTTATCAACCTGGGGCTAGCTTACCGCCATGGAACTCGTCACCGATGCCATCATCTGCAAATGGCACTGGCCTTACAATGCCACCAATGTACTGGCCTGGATATTACACACCACCAAGCGGGTTTCCTCATTTGCAACCACCACCCTTTCTTCGGCCACCCCATGGTTTGACAGTTCCACAGGCCTTGCAACCTCCTTTACTATATCCTGGACTTAATGGACCATTACCAGCTGGATTTCCAAATATGCCAGAGTTTCCTTCGTTTCTTCAGCCTGGTAACAACAATAATAATCTAGCTCAATCTTCAGTTCTATCTGCATCAATTCCAACGAGTTCATCGGTAACTGAGTCATTGGAGAGCCAAGTACTGAACAAATTGTCATCCGCTTCGTCTGCTGTTGTTTCTGTGGGTCTAACTACCCCATCTTCGGTTGAGCCTACTGTATCGCTGTCCCAAGGAACGCCTGCTCCTGTGAACATTAAGCCAGTCACTGTACCTGACTCCAGCCTGCCATCACTGTCCAGTGAGAAGCCTGTGAGTGTACCTGCTTCCATGCCAACCTATCTACCTCCTTCCCAGCCACCGTCGGCTAATATTGCACCTGTCTCTGTTGCCAAAACTGTCACCCCTGGTCCTCTTCTGCCAACCACTTCCTCTCTAGCCGTTTCATCTCATGCGTTGCAAACTGTTTCAGCTGTGGTCGCATCCTCTAAGAATGCCTCATCTATGGTTCCATCCTCTCAGGCAACCTCCTCTGCGGCATCTCAGGCAACCTCCTCTACGGTTCCATCATCTCAGGCAACCTCCACAATTGTTCCATCCTCCCAGGCTACTTCGTCTATGCTTTCACCCTCAGGGAATGCTTCCTCTTCTGTTGTAAGAAAACCACTGGATGTGAGAAGCGAAAATAAAGAAGCCAAGCAGCGTGAATGGAAGGCAAAACAATCTGCAGTTGCTCAGTCCAAGAAAGAGCCCCTGTTGCCAGCTCCAAAGCCTGTACTTCAGAAGGTAGTAAAGTATTAATTCTTTTATTCTTTCTAGTCAAGACCAGGAAAGCCTGTTTTGCAGAAATATTGTGACAGAATACATATACATACAATCTAATTTTGTGACATTTATGCCCTAAGGTGGCACTGCTAATTTTTATGCTTTGTGTTCAGTACCTTATTATGTCTTGATAATTCTTTTGATTTCAGCCTGGTGGACCTTCCTCTTATGTTCAATACAACAATAGAAGCCATGTTCAGTACAACAATAGAGGCCGAGGAAGAGGAAGAGGTCGGGGAAGAGGAAATGAGGTATGTCCTGAGAAAAGATGCTGTTTCTGGCTTTCCATATCAAGTGGTGCTTGATTCTTAGTATGGAATTGTCGTCTTTATTTGATGACGTTGACAGTATTTTGACCACTGCTTCTTGTTCCATTTTGTCTTACCATTTTGTTAATTTTCGTTTCTTGTAACCATTAAATTAATATAATGCCAAGTTTAGTTTTCGAGGTATTACTTATTTGTTTCTCGTAATACATTGTTGGTTCCAAATGAATAGTCTATGCTAATTTAACAAACATTCTCAAGAAAACTCAGTAACTTTGGTGCTCCTGAATCCTGGTTACTTGGTGAGCTGTAGAAGCAAGTAGTGAGACCAGGTGAAAACTTTTGTTTCAGCCTTTTGTAGCCTACAAATAGTTTATGGAAATGTAAAGTTGTCACAACAACGGAATCGGACCCCCGCTCTGATCATGAGCCATGTGCCACTTACACATGGCTTTGGTTGGCCGGGTCATATTTGTTACAAGCTTTTCTTCTATTTCATTCTCAATCTGTAGTTGCAAAGAGTTTTGCAGTGTAACTAAACCGATGTATTTTTCATAATATATGGTGCCAAATATGTATTTTACATGTCAGCCACCTGTTAAAGCAATGCATGTCAAGCATCGGCACAAAATAGTGCTAGTTGAACTGCAAATTGTACCTAAACATATATCTTTAGCCCCTCAAGGACGTTAACCAGTCTTTGGACAATCCTTTAATTGTGTGAGATTTAAGTATTGGTATTTAACTACTATTCCATTTTCAGCAATCGCACCCCATAACCAAGTTTACAGAGGACTTCGATTTCATAGCAATGAACGAAAAGTTTAACAAGGATGAAGTATGGGGACATCTTGGTAAAGGCAATGACGATGATGCAAATGATTATGATGAAGATAATGTGCTAGAGGATGACGAGACATCTCCTAGAAATCCAGAAGCTAAGGTATAGTACTACTGTTTTGTCGGATTGCTTTGTGATGTCATCTTTTATACTGATTAGTATTTTTTCCCCCTTGTGGCTGCAAAGCCTGTGTATGTGAAAGATGACTTCTTTGACTCACTCTCCTGCAACACAATCCACAATGGTGGACGGAATGGAAGAATTAAATTCTCTGAGCAGAGAAAAATAGATACTGAGGTATTGAACAACCATGCATGTGTTACTTTTACCTTGCCATATTGCCTTAACATTCAATGGTAATACTTCATTTTGGTTGTAGACCTTTGGTGACTCTGCAAGACATCGGCCAATGGGCATGCGGGGAGGGAGGGGTCCCCGTGGTGGACCACGTGGTCGTGGCTATTATGGGAGAGGGTATGGATATATGGGTAGAGGACGTGGCTACTCCTACCCAAATCACCAGTGAGGATAGAACAGATGGATTTGCGCCTAGAAGCAGATGAATGATGATGGTGAAGATATGGCATATTTTGTAGTAATTTAAGATGCATCACAAGTCGGGTGCCAACTTGGTGAACTAAGAATCAGTTTCACACCGGGGTGAAGGCAGATTGGAGTGGAATTGTAAAATCTGTTTCTTTCTTTTCAACGTTCATGCTCATTTATCAATATGGAAGCAATATGTTAGTGCTGCTGTTGGAGAAATCTTTGCGTGTTCTTGAGCTCTTTGTAAAAAAGCGTGTGCTCCTAATGGTAGTACCCCGCGAGATATGATGTCCTCTAGTCCAAGTTGTACCTATTCCCTAGTCTGCTGAGCTTATGATGCAAATTGCCGTTGAGCAGCCGTTTGTGTTTGGTGTACTGTCACTCTAATGAAGTCTGATAAACATAAGCTCCTAGTTAGTGAACAAAAAATTAAGATCTAAGTTGCTCGACCAATATTTGCTCTATCGAACATGTGCCCCAATGGGACTTTATTTTATATTATTTGGTGTTATTTGTAAAAATCTTTAAAGCATGATGTCTAAATAAGTTATTGTGCATATATTCTCTACAAGATAATATTTCGGGCATCCTTTCTAGCAAATCTGGAGGGCCATCCAAATGAGTCGAATAGTAAATCTTTGCGAATTGTTAGCCCAGCTTTTATAAATTATCTTACATCTGTAAGAAGATTAAGATCAAGAAAGACGGTTGTGATATCTCCAATTAAAGTAGACTCGATAATTGTTGCACAACTATTTGAATGTTTTTTTATAGGAACTATTTGAATGTTTTGCTGGGCGCAATGAAATGCAAACAAAACAAACTAAATTTTACCCAAGAGAAAATCAAGATTACAAATGAATTACAAAAGAGTACTGCGCTTGTGGGCCTAGGACCTTGGGCCTTCGGGTTTAGTAACGATCCATAACGTTTCGTCGGAGCTGAGCGCGAAGCGAGAAAGCCAGAGCCCTAGAAGGCTAGAACCTACTCCCTCTTCCTCGCCGCCGTTCACCCTTCCGCCGCCGCCTCAGCGCCATGGCCGTCCAACATCTCCGGGCGCTCGCCCTCTTCCTCATCCTCCGCTCGACGCCCCGCCTCGATGCAGTGCACGCCTCTCCTCTCTTCACCCTCCACCGCCTCCTCTCCTCCGCCCCCGCCGCCGCGCCCGCCGCTTCTTCGCGGCGCTCCTTCGCCGCCGAGGAATACCTCGTCTCCAGATGCGGCCTCACCCCGACGCAAGCGAACAAGGCTGCCAAGAAGATCTCCCACCTCGCCTCCGACTCCAACCCGGACGCCGTGCTCGCCTTTCTCGGCGGCACCCTCGGCGTCCCCGCCGCCGACATCGCCGCGGCCGTCGCCATGGACCCAAAAATCCTCTGCTCCGACGTGGAGCGGAGCTTGGCGCCCCGCATTCCGGATCTTTCTGGTCTCGGCCTGTCGCTTGACGAGATCGCGCGCCTCCTCCCACTCGCACCCCAATCCTTCAAAAACAGGACCCTTCGCCGCAATCTGGAGTTCTGGCTCAAGGAGCTCGGATCCTTTGACAAGGTCCTGCAGGTTGTCAGGTGGAATTCTGGCCTCCTCACCATCGGCCCCGACAAGGTGGCCAAACCCAACCTGGCCTTGCTTCAGCGATGCGGGCTGAGCGCTTCTGACGTTGCTGTTTCCAGTATGTACTCCGGCCGGCTGTTAACCGCGAATCCCAAGCGACTCCGTGAGGCGGTGGAGCGAGTGGAGGAGCTAGGCGTGGAACCAGGGACACGGATGTTCCCCCACGCGCTTTTGGTGATCGCTTTGAAGAGCAGGGAGGCTGTCGCCAGGAGAACACAGCTTCTGCAGAAGTTTGGGTTCTCACAGGATGACGTACGGGAACTCGTTAGGAAGGCTCCTGGTGTCCTGGGCTTGTCTGATCAGAAGGTTCAGCAAAATGTGGAATTCTTGTTAAAGGATGTTGGTTTGGATGTGTCATACATTGCGCGAAGGCCTGTGTTGCTGTTGTATAGCGTTGAGCGGCGGTTGTTGCCCCGCCACTGGTTGCTCGATGTTGTAAAGGAGAAGGGATTGCTGAAAGCGTTTGACTACTACGCCACAGCCGCGATGAGCGAGAAGCGTTTTGTACAAAAGTTTGTGCTTCCTTATAAGGACCTAGTCCCGGGCCTTGCTGATTGTTATGCTTCAAAATGTTCTGGGAAGGCAGTAGACTGAGAAGCTCATCTTGGTAATGGTGAGTGACTGAGTGACATGGATGTATTGAAAAAGTTCATACTGCACATCAAGCTGAAATGGTAAGGTTTGTCATTGTCAAATTCAGTTTGGTAACATTGACAACTTTGCCATCACAGAATGTATTGACGCATCATTCAGTTTCTAAAGTGATTATGCTGTGGGATATATTGCTGTTAAGAATGTGTGACATATTGTGGGATCAGCTTGATGTAATGTCTACTTTTCTCTTGCAACATGTCTAATGGTAACAGAAATTACTAGAGTAGTCATGGTCTTGATTTATGGTGCTGGATCAAAAAATGAGAAGCTGCCATAACATCGAGTTGCCTCTGATTGTCTTGTGTTCTGGCATTATTTTGTTTTTCATCCATGTCAATGAAGCCTGGACCGTGAGTGTGTGTGTTATGTGATATTGCTACTGTTGGTTTAACTTTTAGCCAATGAAGTTGACAGATAGCAGTTGCTCTTTCAGTTTGCTATTCAATTTGATCGACCTGATCGATTGGCACTCTTGGTGATAGTTCATCCGATAAGATATGCAACAACATGAAAGATTGTGTTAAAGTGTTAAGCACATAAGAGAAAAGTTGATGTGATCAGAACAAGAAAGATTCCTTTGAAAATAAAGATTTTTCTCTGGCTTTTAGAACAAGATGCTGGTCTAACCACAGATAATTTACTGAATAGAAAATGGAAGGGTAATGGTGAATGCAATTTCTGTACACAACAAGAAAGTGCCAGATATTTGTTTTTCTTGTGTCCCATTGCTAAAGTGGTATGGGGTTACATTAGTACTTGTCTTGGTGCAAACTGCATTGTGCATTCCCATCTCAGTTGATCAATATCTGTGGATTAAACAGTTTTTGCGGATTGCATGGCATAATTTACACGGGGAAATGTCTTCAAGCACCAGTTTTGATTCTTTACAGTCAAGATATTTACAGTTATGTACTACTTGTGATCGAAGCAAGTTGTTATGTACAATATCCAAAATTCCAAATCTTCTCATTTGCGTGCGAGAACTGCTATACACGACCTGGTCATCTGACCCGGCCGCGCGACTAGCACTAATCAGAGATTAGCATGCAGCATCAGGAAGCTATTAACATTAGTCGTACACCCGGGTTGGACAGTCCGGACGTATGCACAACATTTCTGTTTGCTTCTAGATGTTCTAAGGTACAGCCTATCATATTTTTCTAGAGGAAAATATAATCTTTCAGGACTAAATTTTGGCACATATTACAACCTGTAATCCTCTGAGAAATGTTGGACTTCTCGTATGTCTAATCACTGTTCTTCAAGCCTCCAGTGTTGGAGCCACAAAATGATATGGCTGCGCTGGATTAATCAAGCTACGGAAGGCCTTTTATAATGATCTAAACACATTATTTTGAAACTTAATTTCAGATTGAAATCCCTTTGAAAGAAGATAAGGTTCACAATTTACTCCTCATTTGCAATAATGCGACTGGCATGTGTTGAGAAATCCCTTCTTCGCTGTGTGCTTGTGTTGAGCTTGAAATCACGGGCAGGCTTCACTTATGCTTTCTTCTTGCACGCCTTGCCTCCCACTCACAACGAAGCAAGATGTCACACTCAAGCTTGTTTGCAGAGTTTTTAAAATTAGTTGGATGACCGGTTCCTGAGAACTAGATCTCTATTTGGTTTGAAATTTCAGTCTAGTTGCAACGAGCAGTTTGCTCACTAAGTTTTTTCTCCACATGCCTCTTGTTTTCTACATAATAGCTGTTTGCAAAAAAACGTGACTACTACAAAATAATGATGTGTTTGGATAATCTCCCTCATCATTCTCGGCGCTTGGATAATCTCGAATCATCGAAATCGCTGTGTTTTTTATGGAATTGCTCCCAGCCTAGCAGCTGTATGAATTCAGGCCGGTGAGGAACAGAGGCTGTGGGAGATGGCTGGGGCAAAATGAATTTCATTCCTGATGGCCCCACTCCCACGTGATTAGAGTTTTTGGGTCGTGGTCGTTGTTTCTCTTTTTAAGTAACTCAAAATTAAAGGGTGTGTCAGATGCGTGTTCGATAAAAAATAAATAATGATGTAATAATCTTCCCTCAGCACAATGCCTTCACTTTCAACAATTCAGTTTAATAGGATTTTCAGTTTAGTGTTTGTTTCCTTATTTTTGTATCTATGAAGTTATAATTTTTTGTGTCCTTATTTCAGTTTTCATTTGTTAACTTCAGTTTGGCAGTCAGGAGATATACATATGTTTATAAATTAGCAAAGTACACGCCTAAGTTTTCAGTTACGGGTACTTTTTCCTTGATCAGCAAACTCAATACAGACATAACCATTTCATTGTCATTGCTTTAAATAAATGGAAGAAAAATGAAAATGATGCAGATTCATCGAAATGACACAAGATGGAAATGCTTAGGCACATAATTTCCTGCTTTCATTTCTACAGAATACAGCTTCTACAGAAGTTTGGGTTCTCACAGGATGATGTGCGGGAAATCGTGAGGAAGGCGCCTTATGTCCTGGGTATGTCTGATCAGAAGATTGAGGGCAATCTGAATTTCTTGATGAAGGATGTAGGTCTGGAGGTGCCGTATATCGTGCAAAGGCTAGCACTGATCATGTAGTCTTGAGGGGTGGCTATTGCCTCGACATTGCTTGCTCAAGGTTCTTAGGGAGAAGGGTTTGCTGAGCGTTGAGTATAGCTACTATACCACAGCCTTGATGAGCGAGAAGCTTTCTGAACAAAAGTTTGTGCTTCCTTATGAGGACGTAGTCCCGGGCCTTGCTGACAGTTATGCTTCAAAATGTTCTGGGAAGGCAGTAGACAGAGTTTCTTGGCAAGATAAGTGACATGGATGTATTGGAAAAGTTCATATTGTACATCAAGCTAACATTGCCTTATTCAGTTTGGTAAACTTGTCAAATTTGCATCACAGATCATATTAACGCGCCATTCAGTACCTTAAGTGAGTATGCTGTGTTACCTACATGCTTTATAATCAAGGTATGTTTTCTATCCCAAAATGAGTGTCCATTCATGACCACTGATGCCATGTTACCTACATGCTCAAATAGAAAGTTATGTGGTTGTTATGGAGTCCTCGGGATTGGTGCATTGAACTACTAAAGAATACTTATTGATAACATGGCTTTCGGAGATTTTCAAAACTTTCGTAGGTAAAACAAAAAGGTCCTGATTAATGGATTCTCTGAATATGGTTCACTTGTCCGTTGCTAGTTCCTGACAAGATTAGCTTGATGCGGTATTTAAATGACATTTCCACATCTAAGTATGATTTGTAAAATATATAGGGTGAGTATTTAAGATGCTTTCTGGTATTCGCACTGCCCTAATACTCAACAGATCGCTGTTAACAATGTCCAATTTGCTGGGTTGGCCGCTTGATGTAATGTCTGGTTGTCTCTTGCAACATATCTAATGGTAACATACTTTACTATAGTAGTCATGGTCTGGATTTGTTGTGCTGGTTCACAAAGTCGCAAGCTGTCATAACATGCAAGTTGTTTCTGTTTGTCCTATAACCCAATCCCTGCACTGTATGCGGAGTACTTGGTTTTTCTCCACGTCAACAGAGCCTGGACCATGAGTGTGTTCTGTGATATTGCAATGGTCGGATTAGCTTCTCGCCAATGAAGTTGACCAGGATATTTGTTGCTCTTAGTTTGATGTTCATTTTGGTCAACCTGATTGACTGGTACTCTTGGTTATAGCTCATCGAACTAGATATACACGACCAGAAAGATTTTAGTGGTTTGAAAGTCTCGTATTGATAGGAAGTGGTGAGCCTATTAGAGCAAATTCGATGAGGTTGTTAATGTCCCTGTGTTGAAGAATAACGGAAGCATAGAGGGCGGCTGGAATGCCCCCAGCAGAGCACGGGCAAAAGCTTTCTGAAGTCATTTACGCTGGGAATATATATCTTCACACCCCAGTTGTATTTTTTTTTTCTTTTAAAGGGAGCACGCCCACAAAGAGATAAAAGATTCTTTACTCCTTTGTGGTCGGTACAAAAGTCTTTGCACAAAGGTATTTGATATTAGCAATTCTATAGTACTTGTGATCGGAGCAACTTCTTTATGTACAATATTCAAATCTTGTCACTTTTCTAGAGGAAAATGTAATCTTCCGGGACTATATTTTGGATCATATTACGACCTGTGAACTGTGATGCTCGGATCATATCACGACCTGTGATCCTCTGGCAAGTGGACTTCCTGTTTCTGCAATCGCGGTTCTTCCACTGTTCCATACTAAAGTTACGGAGCCCTGAAATGATATGGCTGCGCTTGATTAGTAGATGACCTTTTAACAAAGATGTAAACACATTATTGTTTCAAACTTGACATTCAATTTGGAAGCTCTTTGAAAGAAGATATGGTTCACAATAAAATGATTTTAGTCAGTTGTATATTACGCATATTTTAGTTTGCTTAACTTTATATATATTTTTTAAATCATATCTTTATCTGTTGAAAGCGATACAGGTGAAGTTTCAAAAAAAAAAAAAAGAAGAAGAGGGAAACACACCCAAATAATAGAGTAATATTACATCCAGCCCCCTTGTAAAGGAGCCCGCAAATACATGAAGTCCTTCTATGGTGCTCTGTGTGACGCAGAGGACGAAGCTCTGAAGCTGAAACCCAAACTGACGAAGCGACATCAACTTTGAAGAAAGCCACCAGTAGCATGGTCATCGACGAACAAAAGCACCGGCAAGAAGCCCGCTCTTGGACTCCACGTCATTCGCCTCCATGTCCGACTCCAATTGCTGGAAGACGAATACCTCAAGATGGGACTGTAAACTCCAACCCAGGGCTGGAAGGAAGGAGGAGCACACACCTCACAAGAAGGGCTCGAGTAATGGCTGTCGTCGCCGCCACTGAAGAATCCTTGAAGGGTCAAAATACCGACACCATCAACAAAGTCACTGGTCCGGGAAGCGGGAAGAAAACCTCGATTTCCCATCAAGGAAATCAAAGTTCCAAAATCCCCCAACCCGAAGTGATACAGATGAGGATATTAGACTAGGAGGAAATATGTACACCAGCCACCTCTCTCTCTCTCTCACGTTCTACTACAGTACTAACATGCCTACCGGAGCCAAAACAGCTGCCGGAGAGAAGTTTAAAAAATGAAGTCTATTTTGCCTCCCTTAACTCTTGCTCGAGTCCGATTTTCCTCTCTCTATTACAAAACCGGGTAAGATGACTCCCTCAACTTTTGATACCAGATTTTTTTCCTCCCTCGACAGTTTTAGACGGTGGTTTCGCTGACATGGCATTGAAGGGCCCACATGTCAGATGCCATGTTACCGTCTTCCCTTCCTCCTCTTCTGCTCGCCATTCCCCCATTCCGTCGAACACCTTGAGGACGTCGTCGTATGGCCCGTCGTGGCGTCCAAGTGGAGCGCGTCAGATCCCGCAGGCGTGACCCTGACGTTGGCGAGCAGGAGCTCCGCGATGAGGCACTCGCCAGCAGCGGCGGCCTTCTCGACCAGTCACGCGACCACGATGAGCTAGATGTGTGCTCAAGGTGTTCGACAAAATGGGTGAGTGACTGAGCAGAAGGGGAGGCAGCGAAGAGGGTGACGTGGCATCTAACGTATGGGCCCTACTGCCACGTCAGCGAAACCACCATCTAAAACTGCCGAGAGAGGAAAAACATCCGGCTTTACGAGTTGAGGGAGTCATCTTACCCGTTTTTGTAATAGAGGGAGGAAAAACAGATTCGGGCAAGAGTTCAGAGAGGCAAAGGCCCTGTTTGGAAACTGGAAGCGCTTCACAAAATTTGGATTATGCTACAGATTTTAGAAGCTGAGATTTTGATCAAAATCTGTTGCTGTTGTTTGGATACCGGCTACCAGCAGCTTCTCCTCCTTTCCAGGCCCACATGGGGCCGAGTTGGCTTGTTCCGCTCTGTTTCTTTGGAGGTGGAAGCGAAGTATCAAGATCCAGAGATGCTATGGCAGATGCAGTAATTTTTCCTAAAGGACCGAGGGTAAAATAGTAATTTGGTCATTCAGTAGCTGCTGGAAGCTAGTCTGCTCCAGCTTCCAAAATTTTAAGAATCTGCACCTCCAGATTTCAAAAGTTGTCATATAATCCGTCACGTTTGGAAGCATGCCAGTTTCTGGCTTTTGGATTCTCAAAATCCAGGGGCATCCAAACGGGGTCAAAGTAGACTTCTTCCTAAAAACATAGGAAAGATAAGGAGTTGTTCCGAAAGCCTTTGGGCCTAAACCAAGCTATATTTCCTTTTGAGCCCAGAAAAGGGGAGAAAAACATTTTCTGCCCGGACTTGCTGAGAGTGGAGCTCGAAGGGAAGGAAGACCACGCCGCCAGCGCCGCCGCCGCCGCCGCAGCGTTTCGATGGCGCTCCACCGCTTCCGAGCGCGCACCCTCTCGCTGATCCTCCGCTTCCAACCCAGCTTCTCCACCTTGCTCGACTCTCCCACCGTTTCCCTCAACCGCCACCTCTGCTCCGCCGCCACCACCGCGTCCACCGCTTCCTCGCCGCGCTCCTTTGCCGTCGAGGACTACCTCGTCTCCAGATGCGGCCTCACCCCATCGCAAGCGCTTCGTTCCGCCAAGAAGATCTCCCACCTCGCTTCCGACTCCAACCCCGACGCCGTGCTCGCCTTTCTCGGCGACACCCTCGGCGTCCCCGCCGCCGACATCGCTGCGGCCGTCACCATGGACCCAAAAATCCTCTGCTCCGACGTGGAGCGGACCTTGGCGCCCCGCATCCTGGATCTTTCTGGTCTCGGCCTGTCGCTTGACGAGATCGCGCGCCTCCTCCCCCTCGCACCCCACACCTTCCGCAACAGGTCCCTTCGCCGCAATCTGGAGTTCTGGCTCAAGGAGCTCGGATCCTTTGACAAGCTCCTGCTGGTCGTAAGGATGAATTCTGGCCTCCTCGGCATCGACCCCGACAAGGTGGCGAAACCCAACCTGGCCTTGCTTCAGCAATGCGGGCTGAGCGCTTCTGACATTGCTGTTTTCAATATGTACTCCGGCCGGCTGTTAACCGCGAATCCCAAGCAGCTCCGTGAGGCCGTGGAGCGAGTGGAGGAGCTAGGCATTGTACCAGGGAGACGAATGTTCCTCCACGCCCTTGTTTTGATCTCTTTGAAGAGCAAGGAGGCTGTCACCAGGAGAATACAGCTTCTACAGAAGTTTGGGTTCTCACAGGATGATGCACGGGAAATCGTGAGGAAGGCGCCTTCTGTCCTGGGTTTGTCTGATCAGAAGGTTCAGAGAAATGTGGAATTCTTGGGGAAGGATGTTGGTCTGGATGTCTCATACATTGCGCAAAGGCCTGTGCTGATCACGTATAGTGTTGAGCGGCGGTTGATGCCCCGGCATTGGTTGCTAAAGGTTCTAATCGAGAAGGGATTGCTGAACGTGGCTGTTGTTGCCCCGGCATTGGTTGCTCAAGCCAAGTTGAGCGAGAAGCTTTTTGTACAAAAGTTTGTGCTTCCTTATAAGGACGTAGTCCCAGGCCTTGCTGATGGTTATGCTTCAAAATGTTCTGGGAATGCAGTAGACTGAGTTTCTTGACAAGATGAGTGACTTGGATGTATTGGAAAATTTCAGGTTGCACATCAAGCTATAATGGTAAGGTTTGCCATTGTCTTATTCTGTTTGGTAACCTTGACAATATTGTCATCACAGAATGTATTGTCACATCATTCGGTTTCTTAAGTGAGTATGCTGTGTTACATACATGCGAAATATATAGCGCGGGTAGTTTAGATGCCTTGTAGTATTCACACTGTGCAATTGCTCCCCCCAGATTACTGTTAACAAGTGTCATTTTTCTTTTGGATCAGATTGGTGTATTGTCTGGTTGTCTCGTGGAACATGTCTAATGGTAACAGAATTTACTACAGTAGTCATGGTCTGGATTTGTGGTGATGTATCACAAAATGAGAAGCTGCCATAACATACGAGTTGCTTCTGACTGTCTTGTATTCTGTCATTACTTGGTTTTTCATCCACATCAACAAAGCCTGAACTGTGAGTGTGTTATGTGATATTGCTACTGTTGGTTTAACGTTTAGCCAATGAAGTTGACAGATAGCAGTTGCTCTTTCAGTTTGCTATTCAATTTGATCGACCTGGTCGATTGGCACTCTTGGTGATAATCCAACAAGATATGCAGCAACAAGAAATATTGTGTTAAAGTGTTGAGCACATGAGAGCAAAGTTGATGTGATTAGAACAAGAAAGATTACTTTGAAAATAAATATTTTTCACTGGCTTTTAGAACAAGATGCTGTTCTAACCACAGATAATTTAGTGAAATAAAATGAAAGGGTAATGGTGAATGCAATTTCTGTACACAACAAAAAAGTGCCAGACATTTGCTAAAGTGGTATGGGGTTACATAGGTACTTGCCATGGTGCAAACTGCATTCCCACCTCAGTTGATCAATATTATCTGTGGATTAAACAGTTCTTGCCAGGTGACGAATTACACCATGTGCTTGGCAGATGTATGTTGGGCTATATGGAAGGCCAGGAACAAAGCTCGTTTCGAGGATAAAAATTAATGATCCCTGTGTTATTTGTATATCATGCATGTGCTTTTCTTAATTTCTGGGAAGAAATGCTGCAAGGGCTATCTAAGGAGGATCTGGTCCGAGGAGTGGAAGAACTTCTTAGTTCTTAAGACAGTGACAAGAGTCAACAGCTAGCGAGGAGGGCGACTGGCGCAGCATTACAAGCTTCTGCTGTAGGACGTGGCGGAGAGGATGAAGATGAGAGCGTGTGGGGTGAAGAATGACGATTTGCCTACCCCATCACATATCTGCTTTTGGAATCCTGGTGTTAGTGTGTTACCATTGGTTTTTAGCCGTAGTTTGCAGGATCTCTCTTCTTTATGGATGCATTCTAAGACTGTCTAGCTCTTTTCATTCTGTTTGTAGTTGGACTCTGGTTCCTGGTCTAGATGCTATGCTGAATTCTGTCTCTAACAAATGTAAAAAAAAAAAAAGGGAATTCTGTCTGTAACAAACTCTGAACTCTGTTCTTTCCTTTATCAATGAATGGAAAAGGGCAATGCCCATCTCCGAAAAAAGAAAGTCGATGTGGTTGAGTCTCTGTTGAAGAATATATATTAAATAATAGAGGCAGGCGGAGTATCCCTCAGAAGACTACTGGCGAAAGATTTTCGTGGTTGGTGATGCGGATTGCATGGCATAATTTTTTAGAAGGAATGTCTAGGCATAAACCTTTTTTTTTTGGAGACGGAGTAGCTATTCCATTAATTTGAAGGCTGACTCATAATTGACTGCCACAAGATGGTTTACATCAGCTGGAGTACAACCAGGCCAGATATGGATAACGCCTGGCTCTAAGCTAGCTCACAATCTCGCATGCCCATCAGCCACTACATTACATGAGCGCGGGTTATGCATAAGTGCATAACCCTGACACAGACAAACTTCGAATACATGAGAAATTTAATTTCCTTGAACAAGACTATATGTAGTACTTGAGGAAATATGTCTTCAAGCCCCAGTTGTCATTCTTTACAGTCAAGATATTTGCAGTTATGTAGTACTTGTGATCCGAGCAAGTTGTTATGTACAATATACAAAATTCCAAACTTTGTCATTTACGTATAAATTTTCTAAGGTAGAGCATTTCTGGCACTAATTATGCCGCATATTACGATTGTAATCCCCTGGGAAGTGTTGAACAGTGCTGCAGGAGGTGCGGAGTGGAGCGCCCCTGCAATCGACCTTGTGTACCACTCGAGTAATAGAATACGGTACGAGGTTCGGCCCGCTCCACGCTGACTAGGTCATTGGATTGCCCGCGAGTCCCTTAAGGTCGAACCTAAGAAGAGCTGTCTCATCACAGAGAGAGGGAGAACAAGATCGAGACGCTCACGCCGCGCGCAAATCGCATCATCGCGTCGCTAGAGAGGTGGCCGAGGGGAGAAGGAGCCGCCACAAGATGTGTACGAACAGCTTTGCATGGTTGTTCGTAGCAGGGTTGCAAGACCCACGTGAACCGGCCTTTTTTTTTTTTGAGACACGTGAACCGGCTTCGTTTTGGTTTGAGCCGGCCCGCTCCGTTGCCAAAATTTACAAGCAGGTCGACCGGAACCGCCCACAGCGCTAGTGTTAGACTTCTTGTTTGTCTAATCGCGGTTCTTCAAACCTCGAGTCATGGAACCACAAATTGATATGGCTGCGTTGGATTGGTCAAGCTACGGAGGGCCTTTTTAGTGATCTAAACACATTTGTTTTCAAAGCTAACTTTCAAATTGAAATCCCTTTGAAAGAAGATGAGGTTCACAATTCAGTGATTTTAATAAGTTCTCTATTACGCACTTTTTAGTTTTCATATCTTAAACTGATTAAGATTGCTTCAATCACCGAATTGGATTTCAAAAGATGTACACGCACCCTTAGGGACAGGCTTGTCTTTTGACAGAATTCAGTTTTCCTTGGGCCAACCTTTCGGGCCCAGACGAGGTCCATCGGCAGCGGGTCGACAAAAGTTTCTGCTTCTGCTTGCTGGGAGCGGAGAGCTCGAAAGGGAAGACCACGCCGCCGCCGCCGATTTTCCATGGCGCTCCACTGCTTCCGAGCGCGCAACCTCTCGGTGATCCTCCGCTCCCATCCCATCTTCTCGGCCTCGCACGCCTCTCCCGTTGACTCACACCACCGCCTCCTCTGCTCAGTAGCCGCCACCGCGTTATCCGCTTCCTCGCCGCGCTCCTTCGACGTCGAGGACTACCTCGTCTCCACTTGCGGCCTCACCCCGGCTCAAGCGCTTCGTGCAGCCAATAATATCCCCCACCTCAGCTCCCGCTCCAACCCGGACGCCGTGCTCGCCTTCCTCGGCGGCACCCTCGGCGTCCCCGCCGCCGACATCGCTGCGGCAGTCGTCATGGACCCAAAAATCCTCTGCTCCGACGTGGAGCGGACCTTGGCGCCCCGCATCCAGGATCTTTCTGATCTCGGCCTCTCGCTTGAAGAGATCGCGCGCCTTCTCCCCCTCGTTCCCAACGCCTTCCGCATCAGGTTCCTTCGCCGCAAGCTCGAGTTCTGGCTCAAGGAGCTCGGATCTTTTGACAAGATCTTGCGGGTCGTCAGGGTGAATTCTGGTATCCTCTCCGTCGGCCTCGACAAGGTGGCCAAACCCAACCTGGCCTTGCTCCAGCAATGGGGGGTGAACGCTTCTGATATTGCTTGTATCAGTATGTACTCACCCCGGCTGTTCACCATGAATCCAAAGCAACTCCGTGAAGCCGTGGAACGAGTGGCGGAGCTCGGCATGGAACGAGGGACACGGATGTTCCCCCATCTGCTTATTTTTGTCTCTTTCAAGAGCAAGGATGCTGTCGCCAGGAGAACACAACTTCTACAGAAGTTTGGGTTCTCGCAGGATGGTATACGGGAAGTTGTGAGGAAGGCACCTGCTGTCCTGGGTATGTCTGATCAGAGGATTGAGGGCAATCTGAATTTCTTGATGAAGGATGTAGGTCTGGAGGTGCCGTATATCGTGCAAAGGCCAGCACTGATCATGTATAGTCTTGAGCGGCGGCTATTGCCTCGACATTGCTTGCTCAAGGTTCTTAGGGAGAAGGGTTTGCTGAGCGTTGAGTATAGCTACTATACCACAGCCTTGATGAGCGAGAAGCATTTTGAACAAAAGTTTGTGCTTCCTTATAAGGACGTAGTCCCGGGCCTTGCTGACAGTTATGCCTCTAAATGTTCTGGGAAGGCAGTAGACAGTTTCATGGCAAGATGAGTGACATGTATGTATTGGAAGAGTTCATATTGCACATCAAACTAACATTGCCTTATTCAGTTTGGTTGTCTCTTGCAACATATCTAATGGTAACATAATTTACTATAGTAGTCATGGTCTGGATTTATTGTGCTGGTTCACAAAATCGCAAGCTGTCATAACATGCAAGTTGTTTCTGTTTGTCGGGACGAGACATATAACCCAATCCCTGCACTGTATGCAGGAGTACTTGGTTTTTCTCCACGTCAACAAAGCCTGGATCATCAGTGTGTTCTGTGATTTTGCAATGGTTGGTCTAGCACTTTAGCTTCTCGCCAATGAAGTTGACTAGGATATTTGTTGCTCTTAGTTTATTGTTCATTTTGGTCAACCTGATTGACTGGTACTCTTTGTAATAGCTCATCCAACTAGATAGGCACAACCAGAAAGATTTTAGTGGTTTGAAAGTCTAGTATTGATAGGAAGTGGTGAGCCTATTAGAGCAAATTCGATGAGGTTGTTAATGTCCCTGTGTTGAAGAATAACGGAAGCATAGAGGGTAGCGGAAATGTCCCCTCAGCAGAGCACACAGCACAGGCAAAAGCTTTCTGAAGTTGGTGACGCCAATTCCATGGAATCATTTACCCTGGGAATATATATCTTCACACCCCAGTTGTATTTCTTTTTTGTTTTAAAGGGAGCACGCCCACAAAGAGATAAAAGATTCTTTACTCCTTTGAGGTCGGTATAAAAGTAGGGATGAAAGCAAAAACGGAATTTATCAGATAACCGAGATTCGTTTTCGACTTTTTCCGACCGTAGTAGCTGGAAATGTTATACCGAGAAAATAGAAACAAATGTGGAAGTATTTGGTGGAAATAAAAATGAAAACGATTTCAGACTTTACCGATCATTCCGATAATTTCCGTTTTAAGCCGGAAATTACCGTTGATATTTTACCGTTTTATATTAGTCTAGCCAATCAAATATATATATTATATTCCAAATTGAAATAGGCAATAAATCAAGAGTGGTCTAAGCCTAATCTTATCATTCCCTTTCCGCGTGCCAAAAAAAACCGGCATCACCGGGAAAGCCGAATGTAATAAGAGAAAGAAATAAAGGCTCATTCCTATCACGTGGAATCAAGGCTCCCTTTCTATTTAATTTGAACATGTCTTTTCAAATGTCTCGTGTCTTTTATGATACATTTGTAGCTATTTCAAATACCAACAATATATATTCACATTTGATGTTTTTATACTTGATGTGGTATGGCTAATACACGACTGTGATTTGTGTTACCGATATTTAATATCGATTCCCGACCGATACCGCATATTTCTGTCGTGGTAATTTCATTTTCGATATTCTCGTAATACCGATGCCGTGTTTATTTCCGCAAGTACCGCTATCGATTTCGCTACCGAGAAAAAAATATGAAACTGAAAACGATTTAGCCATTTTTGGACCGTTTTCCGACTGTTTTCATTCCTATATAAAAGTCTTTGCACAAAGGTATTTTGATATTAGCAATTCTGTAGTACTTGTGATCGGAGCAACTTCTTTATGTACAATATCAAATCTTGTCAGTTTCTAGAGGAAAATGTAATCTTCCGGGACTATATTTTGGATCATATTGCGACCTGTGATCCTCGGATCAAATTACGACCTGTGATCCTCTGCCAAGTGGACTTCCTGTTTCTATAATCGCGGTTCTTCCACACTCAAGTTACGGAGCCCTGAAATGATATGGTTGCGCTTGATTAGTGGATGACCTTTTAACAAAGATGTAAACACATTTTTGTTTCAAACTTGACATCCAATTTGGAAGCTCTTTGAAACAATATACGGTTCACAATAAAATGATATTTGTATATTACGCATATTTTACTTTTCTTACCTTTATATATATTTTTAAAATCTTATCTTTATCTGTTGAAAGCGACAACAGGTGAAGTTTCAAACAAAAAAAATAAGGGAAAGGGCTGGATTTTATTAAATATAGAGTAATATTACATCCAGCCCTTTGCAAAGGAGCCCTCAAACAAAAAGAAAATTACATTGAAGTCCTTCTATGGTGCTCTTTGTGACGCTGAGGAGGATGCCCTGAAGCTGAAACCCAAACTGACGAAGCGACATCAACTTTGAAGAAAGCCACCAGGAGCATGGTCATCAACGAACAAAAGCACCGGCAAGAAGCCCGCTCTTGGCCATAGCCCATAGCAATGCCACGAAAACTAGGATCTAACGCCATTCGCCTCTATGTCTGACTCCAATTGATGGAAGACGAATAACTTTAGATGGGACTGTAAACTCCAATCCAAAGGCTGAAAGGAAGGATCGGGGTCCTCTGAATTGCTAGAGTCAATTCAGAGAAGCTCGTTTGTGCATTAACTCATATCTGGGCCATCCATCTGGAGGCGAACGGCTGATCTTCTTTCTTCCTTCCTTCCTCTCCCACGCCAACGCCTCACCTTGCAGGCTTCCATGATTTGAGCTACAGACACACTCACCTTAGCCTTCAATATGATAAATGTCAATATGTCATTCCAGCTGCTTCAATCGGATGAGCATATGTTCAATCTGGCCTTGATTGGTTGATTAGAAGATCGATTGAAGATGGGGGATGTCAATTTGATGCCAGAAAAGATCATTTGAGCAGAGAACAAGCGCTTTGTTTGGCAAGAGGGAAATCTCGTTCTTGGCCATAATCGAAGCTGCCGTATCCGCTCTTGTCGTGCGCATCTCATGGAGTCCGGAGAGGAGCTCCGAGGAGGCTCGGCATTGCGGCAGCCAGCGTACCCGGAGGTTCGAAAGAGGAGCGTGCTGTGGGCCGTGACATCGCCGTCCTTCCCGGCGACGGCCGGGACATCGCCTGCCGCGGATGGAGATGCAACAGCGACGGGCGAACAGGCAAGGAAGGCGAGAGAGAGGGGCGTTGTCATCTGGGTCCAGACCGAACAGCCCTTGATCTAAAACTGAACGGCCCAGATCTCGCCTAATTCAGAGAAGTTCTCCTCTGAATCAACTGAAAGGAAGGAGGGGCGCACACCTCCCAAGAAGGGCTCGAGTAATGTCTGTTGTCACTAGGCCTGTGCATGGGTGAGTTTAGATGGGTAATGCTGGATTTGCAACCCACCAATGAAAAAATCAGTTAGATGGGTTTAGAGTGGGTGGGCTGGGTGGGTTAGGCTGCCCGCACCCGGTACTGCTTCCTTCAGGAAGCTTTAGAGTGAAAAAACGCTGCACCGGGATACTGTAAAGCTTCCGCTACGGAAGCGGAAGTCCCCGGTTCCGCTACTCCTCGCGGTCTCCGCGGAGGTCCGCTATCGGGCGTGGGGCCCGTGGCCGTCCAACTGCATCGCCTGCGCGCTTGGGGAGGGAAAGGAGACGGAGCAGAGGATGCGACGGCGACGGCGGAGGCGCGCCGGTTCTGCGCGAGCTCGTCGAGGGAGCTAGAGCGCCGCCTCGGCGAACGCAACCTCGGAGACGGCGGACGGGGACGGCGCGGGGCCGGAAGCCGCGGAGGGAGACGGCGTGGCCGGGGTGCGCGGGGTCGAGGGAGCCGAGGCGCGGGTGGAGAGGCGACGGAGGCCCGCGGCGTGGGACGGAGGGCGCCGGAGGCCCTCGCCGGTGAACGCGCTGGTGCTGCTCGATCCACCGGAGGGACGAGCGGATCTGCGTCAGGGTGCGCCGGGTCTGCCGCCCCGTCCGCCGCCGTCCGCGTTCTGTCCTGCGCGTACGGATTTGTATTTTTGCAAATTCGTCCTTGTATAGATTTGTATTTTTTAATGAATTTTCTGTGTCTTGGATTTTTATAAAAGACTCCTACAATTTATTGGTATTCAGAATACCCATTATAAATGATTGTGTTATGAAGAAATATGTTTGTTAAAATGAGATGGTAGTTGGAGATGGTTGAATAAAATATGTGGTAGTTGGGATAGAGGAAGAGTATAGAGGAATCATGGGTGCGGAGGAAATTGATATAGAGGAAAGAATCTTGATGACCAGAACGGAATATTCTTTTTAGAGGAAGCATATAGAGGAACGTGAGTGCGGAGAGCCTTACGTGGGTCTGAGGTACATGTCCGTCTCGTCGTTGGAGAAGAAGCGCCTTCTCCATCAGCTCTCACCATCGTCTCCAATTTCTGCCTCGATTCCATCTTCCTCCCTTCAATTCTCCACTGGAGCTCGCCTTCCCATGGCGACTCGCACACCGCCACCCTGCAATACGCCCAGGACCACGCGCCGTGCGCTTCCGCGCTCCGCCGCGCCGCCATGCCGCATGCCGCGCGCTTCCGTGACGCTTGCGCCTCCCCGACGCCTCCACGCCGCCGTGAGCTTCCGCGGCGCCGCCAAGCCGCTACCCGCCGCCAAGAGCGTTCGCGCGGAACCCCTGGATGCGCCGTCGTCACGCTCTGCCGCGCCCCATCGCCGCTGGCCGTCGCCCCGCCTGTCGTTCCACGCTTGATGTGGGTCTCATGGGTTCAACCCGTCCTCACCCAACCCGTGCATGAGCCATTCTGGCGGGTTGGGTTGGGCGGGTTGGCAAACCCATGCTCAGGGCTAGTTGTCACCGTCACTGGAGAATCCTTGAAGGGTCGAAATACCGACACCAATAACAAAGTCACCGGGTAGTGGGAAGAAAACCTCGATTTCCCATCAACGAAATCAAAGTTCCAAAATCCCCCCAAGTCCCCAACCCGAAGTGATACAGTTTTTTTTTTTTAGGGGATCCGAAGTATACAGATGAGGATACTAGACTAGTAGGAAATTTCCCATCAACGAAATCAAAGTTCCAAAAGCCTTCGGGCCTAAACCAAGCATATTTACTTTTGGGCCCAGAAAAGGGGAGAAAAAACATTTTCTGCCTGACTTACTGAGAGCGGAGCTCGAAGGTGGAAAGGAAGACCACGCCGCCGTTTATCCTAGCGCCGCGGCGGCGGCGTTTCGATGGCACTCCACCGCTTCCGAGAGCTTTCGATGGCGCTCCACCGCTTCCGAGAGCTTTCGATGGCGCTCCACCGCTCCACCCTCTTGCTGATCCTCCGTTCCCAACCCAGCTTCTCCACCTTGCTCAACCCTCCCACCGTCTCCCTCCACCGCCTCCTCTGCTCCGCCGCCACCACCGCGTCCCCCGCTTCTTCGCCGCGCTCCTTCGCCGTCGAGGACTACCTCGTCTCCAGATGCGGTCTCAAACCGGCGCAAGCGCTTCATGCAGCAAAGAAGATCCCCCACCTCCGCTCCCGCTCCAATCCGGACGCCGTGCTCGCCTTCCTCGGCGGCACCCTCGGCGTCCCCGCTGCCGACATCGCTGCGACCGTCAACATGGACCCAAGAATCCTCTGCTCAAACGTGGAACGGACCTTGGCGCCCCGCATCCAGAATCTTTGTGATCTTGGCCTGTCTCTTGACGAGATCGCGCACCTCCTCCGCCTCTCACCCAACTCCTTCAGCAACAGGTCCCTTCGCAGCAACCTCGAGTTCTGGCTCAAGGAGCTTGGATCCTTTGACAAGCTCCTGCTAGCCGTCAGGGTGAATTCTTCCCTCCTCGGCGTCGGCCTCGACAGGGTGGCCAAACCTAACCTGGCATTGCTTCAGCAATGCGGGCTGAGTGCTTCTGATATTGCTGCTTTCAATATGTACTCAGCCAGGCTGTTAACCATGAATCCCAAGCAGCTCCGTGAGACCGTGAAGCGAGTGGAGGAGCTCGGCGTGGAACCAGGGACACGGATGTTCCCTCACGCGCTTGTTGTGATCTTTTTGAAGAGCAAGGATGCGGTCGCCAGTAGAATGCAGCTTCTACAGAAGTTCGGTTTCTCACAGGATGATGTACGGGAAATCGTGAGGAAGGCACCTTATGTCCTGGGATTCTCTGATCAGAAGGTTCAGGGAAATATGGAATTCTTGATGAAGGATGTTGGTCTGGATGTCTCATACATTGCGCAAAGGCCTGTGATGATGATGTATAGTGTTGAGCGGCGGTTGTTGCCCCGCCTCTGGTTGCTCAACGTTCTAAAGAAGAAGGGATTGCTGAAAGCGTTTGACTACTGTTCCAAAGCCGCGTTGAGCGAGAAGCATTTTGTACAAAAGTTTGTGCTTCCTTATAAGGACGTAGTCCCAGGCCTTGCTGATGGTTATGCTTCAAAATGTTCTACGAAGGCAATAGACAGGGTTTCTTGGCAAGATGAGTGAGAGTGACATGGAAGTATTGGAAGGGTTCATATTGCACATCAAGCTAACATTGCCTTATTCAGTTTGGTAACCTTGTTGCCATCATTGATCATATTAACGCATCATTCGTTACCTAAATTGAGTATGCTGTGTAATCTACATGCTTTATAATCAAGGTATTTTCTCTATCACAACGAATGTTCATTTATCACTACTGATGCCATGTTACCTACATGCTCAAATAGCAAGTTATGTGGTTGTTATGGAGTCATTGTGCTTGGTGCATTGAACTACTAAAGAATACTTATTGATAGCATGGCGTTTGAGATTTTTCAAAAGTTTCGTAGGTAAAACAAGAAGGTCCTGACTTATGGATTCTCTAAAATATGGTTCACTTGTCCATTGCTAGTTCCTAACAGGATTAGCTTGATGCAGTATTTAAAAGACATTTCCACATCTAAGTATGATTTGTAAAATATATAGGGTGAGTATTTAAGATGCTTTGTGGTACTTCCACTGCGCTAGGGCTCCCAACGGATTGCTGTTAACAATGTGCATTTTGCTGGATTGGCTTGATGTAATTTCTGGTTGTCTCTTGCAACATGCCTAATGGTGGCATAATTTACTATAGTAGTCATGGTCTGTATCTGTGGTGCTGGTTCAGTAAATCGCAAGCTGTGTTAACATGCAAGTCATGGTCTGGATTCGGCTGTATACTGTAGTACTTTATTTTTCTCCACGTCAACAAAGCCTGGACCATGAGTGTGTTCTTCCACAATCAAGTTACGGAGCCCTGAAATGATATGGCTGCGCTTGATTAGTGGATGACCTTTTTATGAAGATGTAAACACATTTTTGGTTTCAAACTTGACATCCAATCTGTAAGTTCTTTGAAATAAGATATGGTTCACGATAAAATGATTTTAGTTTTCATATCTTAGCTTTATCTGTTTTTGTTTTTTGAAATCTTATCTTTTTTCTGTTGAAAACGATAACAGGAGAAGTTTCAATTTCTTTTGGGGAGAAAGGGTTGGATTGCATAGTTACTAAAATGAAAATTCGCTGAGTAAACAGAGGCTTGAATTACATATATACCTAGCGTATATAATTGCGATCTTATTTTGACTTTCACACATTTTTTTCCATGTTCTCTATTCTATCGCAAGTTCATTAATAACCAACAAAATAGACCATCATTTATAATTTTTATAGTAATTTTTATTACATGATCTATACAATTTTGAGAAATATTAGGATCATTGTGTGAAAATTCAGGGTCGTTTTCTATATGTTTTACTATAAGAGTAAAGCTAGAGTAAATGTTATGCATTGTGGATTGAATTAGATAAGTACAGGGTGTATGCAATGGAGTTAATATGCATGTGGCCATGTAAGCGCAGCAGCTTGAGGTTTTGTGCAACATCTGTAGCAGCTGAACTATTTGGCAGTTTTTCGGTTAGAAAAAGAAAACAGTTAGTAGTTTGAACTGTTAGCATTCGGTTATTTTGTGAAGTATTGCTCATGTGGTTTAGTGTTACTGAGTGACACATGGCTGATGGCTTCACTGAAAAATCAGTGAAATTGCAGCTTATTTGCAAATCAGTAATATGGATTTCTCGCATTTATTTTAAGGAAAGAAAACATTATGAAGAAGCAGAGACTAGTGGTGGTTCGCTAACAATTGAATATTTTACAGTAGTTGAAGTTTTATTTTAGGAAAAAGAAGAATGCATATCTCTGTGTTGGTTCATGTCCTCATTTTTCATTTCAAAAGGAGTGTTGCAACTGTAAAAATGCATAATTTCATATTGCAAACAGCGTTCAAATCATCAACATCGCCTCTTGGTAGAAACAAAACTGTAGCATATGCTTTTTTCCTTTAGCTTTACCTCTTGGCTAATTTATCAGTTAAATAATAGTTGAAAAAGTAGTATATTTACTAGCACAGTACAAATGAATTCATAAGTAAAGACAAAATGCAAAGGGATGATACAAAACTTACTGGGTCAATATTAACCTCGATGTGTATGCTTTATAGTGAAATTCTCATTCGTGAAGATGCCTTCCTGTATTAACTCACTTTCCTTTTTGTCACTGCTGCGAATCATAAAGCACAACATGACATGGTGGAATGATGTTCTTTTGCAGTCAGTGGATTTACAGTTTGGCCCAAAACCTTTCCATCTGAATTTCGATTTCTAGCCACGTTAAAGCAACAATGTAAAAAGATTGTTAGTAAATGATTCTGTTGGCTATAGGCTGTGTGTAACTGCTGGTAGCTTCAACTCTGCAATGCTATGCGCAAATGATAAAACGGATGTCATGAGCAGTGTTGACAAGATAACATTATTTGTCTCCTGAATATTATTCACTTGTCAAATCTAAAAGGTATAGTATGAACCCTTGCCTCAACATTGCATCAATTCTGTTTTGCTCTGGCCAGAAAGAGGATTATCAGGGCTGAGAATGCTTGCCAAGAATTTTAGTTCATAACTTCTAAGCACTAAACAAATTCAACTAACATTCCTTTCAGTTTAGTTCTCTAACCTTTGGTCCAACATAGCAATAATAAAATTTAAAGTTTGTGTTTGAATGGGAAATATTGAAAGTAATTGAAATATTAGCCCCGCTCATGGGTCAAGGCACGCAAGCCTAACATAGCAGTAAAAAGTTCCTAATTTTCCAAATGCAGCAATTGAAGAGGAAGCTAAATTGGTGTAATATTAACCCTACACTACAATATGTGTAAGTAAATCGGATTGGCCTATTAGATGAATGCCATAGCTCGAAAATGATCAATCAATTGCTATGCCTTGCTCCAGCCATATGTAATTTCCCTTTTTGCAGTCCCATATTCTCGCTCAAACTTGGCAAATTCTGCACTTCTGGGATAGAGAAGAAGAGTTCAGCGAGATGATTCCAGCAGCTGTGTGTATAAGGTGGCTGGAGAATGCCACGAGAAGTGTGGGGGAGGCATCGATCTGGATTGAAGCTTATCTAGTAAGAATGTTTTCTGCTTATCTAGTGACCACTCGTCCACTTTTTGGAAAGGGATGCTGTGGGCAGCCTAGACTCTGAAACATGGGTACAGGTGGGTAGTAGGTAATGGAGTGAAAATTAGGTTTTGGGAAGATACGTGGTTCGGGGCTGCCCCACTCGTTGTACAATTCCGGGAATTGTATGTGATTGTCAATGAAAAGGGCAAGTCCATTGCTGAAATCTGGGATGGAACTGACCTAAAGCTTACGTTTAGGAGGACGTTTTCGGAATCAATGATGAATAAGTGGTTTGAGTTAGAAAGTATAGCGCAGGATTTGACAAAATGGCATTTACTCCTCTCAGTCGTTGTACGCTATCATAAACTTTAAGAGGGGTTAAGCCGGTTTTTATTCCTTCGGTTTGGGAGGTAGAAGTACCTCCAAGGATTCAGTTATTTTTATGGATGTTAGCACATAACAAACTGATGACTGTAGGCAATCTCAAAAAGAGGGGAATTGAAAAACAGGAATCCTGCATGTTTTGTAGTGAAAAGGAGTCTATTATCATTTATTATTTGACTGTGTGGTAGCAAAACAGGCGTGCAAATATGCAGAGTTGTTTCTGGGTAAACCTGTAGGATCAAACTTTGAAGATATAGCTCTGAAATGGATTTGTCAAAAGAAGTGTGCTGCTGAAAATGTGATAACAGCTTCTGTGTTCAGAAGTCTGTGGTTACTGAGGAATGATCATGTCTTTAACAAACGGGGTTGGACCGCTGGAGGGATATGAGGTCGGTGCTGAAGATATATCTGAAGCTGGCAAAAACATGGATGCCTTCAAAGAATCTACCCTGTTGACGATGGAGTAGTGGTGTGTTTTCCTGGAACAACAAGTTCAAGCCCCAATGATGATCCAACTCCAAGATAATACATCAGGTGCAACATTGGAAGATGCTTCAGTGGCTTCTGAATGAAGTTGGATGTAAATCTTTCCTTTTGTGATAGATACAATGTGAGCTAAACTGTATTCTGCCACCTAGGGGTAGTGCAACCTGTCTGGGTTACACTATCGTTTCACCTGGGTGTGCTTTGTAACTGGGAGTTGTAAACAGTTATGTCTCATGGGACAGGGCTTTAAAGCCTATAGATCTAAAAAATCTGGATTGAAGCTATCTTTGCTTCCTCTGCTCCCTAGTGAGTATTGACACGTCATTCGGTTTCTAAAGTGAGTATGATGTGTTACCTGCATGCTTTATAATCAAGGTACGTTCATTCATCACCACTGATGCCATGTTACCTACATGCTCAAATAGCAGTTATATGGTTGTTATGGAGTCATTGGGCTTGGTGCATTGAACTACTAAACAATACTTATTGATAGCATGGCTTTCGAGATTTTAAAAAATTTTGTACGTAAAACAAGAAGGTCCTGACTAATGGATTCTCTGAAATATGGTTCACTTGTCCATTGCTAGTCCTTAACAAGATTAGCTTGATGCAGTATTTAAAAGACATTTCCACATCGCGGATGGGCTGGTGGCCCAGTGGTAACGGCACAAGGGTGCGTCCGTGCCGGCAGGGGTTCGAGCCCCCGTCCCGCACCTGGCCTCCTGAAGGTCACGCCAAGGTGGCGTTTATCTTAAAAGACATTTCCACATCCAAGCATGATTTGTAAAATATATAGGGCGAGTGTTTTATGTTCTTTGTGGTATTCTAACAGAGCTATTTCTCCCACCAGATTGCTGTTAACAATGTGTTGATTTGTGGTGTTGGTCACAGAATTTGCAAGCTGTCATAACATGCATGCAAGTTGTTTCTTATTGTCGGGATGAGGCATATAGTTCAAGCCGCGCACTGTATGCTGGAGTGCTTCGTTCTTTTCTCCACGTCAAAGCAAGCCTGGACCATGAGCGTGTTCTTTTTTTGTGGAACTCTTCAATTAATTTGTAAGTTTACGTGCTCGCCAATGAAGTTGACAGAGATATTTGTTGCTCTTAGTTTGATCGACCTGATTGATTGGTACTCTCGGTAATAGCTCATCCAACTAGATATATACAAAAGAAATATTTTAGAGGTTCGGGAGTCTGGTAGTAATAGGAGGTTGTGAGCATATTAGAGCAAAGTCGAGGAGGTTGTTAATGTCCCTGTGGTGAAGAATAACAGAAGCAAAGAGGGTAACTGGAATATTCCCTAAGAAAAGAACTTGCAAAAGATTTTTTTTTATCATCGTGCAAAAGCTTTCTGAAGTTAGCTTTATCTGTTGACAACGAAACAACAAGAGAAGTTTCAATCAAAATGAAAACGCTAAAAGGGAAAGATAGGATAAGGAGTAGTTTTGGGCCGAAACCTTTTTGGGCCTGGACGAAGCTATTCTTTTTGGTCCCAGAAAAGGGGAGGAAAACATGTTCCGTCCGTACTTGCTGGCTCAAGAGCTCCTCGAAGGGAAGGAAAGGAAGACCACGCCGCCGCCGCCGCCGCCGCATTTCCATGGCTCTTCACCGCTTCCGAGCGCACGCCCTCTCTCAGATCCTCCTCCGCTCCCGGCCCAGATTCTCGGCCTCGCACGACCCTCCCGTCGTCTCCCTCAACCGCCTCCTCTGCTCCGCCGCCGCCACCACCGCGTCCACCGCTTCTTCGCCGCGCTCCTTCGCCGTCGAGGACTACCTCGTCTCGAGATGCGGCCTCACCCCGGCACAAGCGAACAAGGACGCCAAGAGGGTCTCCCACCTCCGCTCCCGCTCCAATCCGGACGCCGTGCTCGCCTTCCTCGGCGGCACCCTCGGCCTCCCCGCCGCTGACATCGCCGCGGCCGTCGTCATGGACCCAAAAATCCTCTGCTCCGACGTGGAGCGGACCTTGGCGCCCCGCATCCCGGATCTTTCTGATCTCGGCCTCTCGCTTGACGAGATCGCGCGCCTCCTCCCCCTCGCACCCCTCTCCTTCCGCAACAAGTCCCTTCGCCGCAATCTCGAGTTCTGGCTCAAGGAGCTCGGATCCTTTGACAAGCTCCTGCAGGTCGTAAGGATGAATTCTGGCCTCCTCGGCATCGACCCTGACAAGGTGGCCAAACCCAACCTGGCCTTGCTTCAGCAATGCGGGTTGAATGCTTCAGATTTACTCACTTCCAATATTTACTCACCCCGGCTGTTCACCAAGAATCCGAAGTATCTCCGGAAAGACGTGGAGCAAGTGGAGGAGCTAGGCGTGCAACGAGGGACACGGATGTTCCCCCGTGTGCTTGTGGTGATTTCTTTGATGAGCAAGGAGGCTTATGCCAGGAGAGTACAGCTTCTACAAAAGTTTGGGCTCTCACAGGATGATGTACGGGAAATTGCAAGGAAGGCACCTGGTGTCCTGGCCTTCTCTGATCAGAAGATTCAGGGAAATATGGATTTCTTGATGAAGGATATAGGTCTGGATGTGCCGTACATCGTGCAAAGGCCGGCACTGATCACGTATAGCGTTGAGCGGCGGCTATTGCCTCGGCATTGCTTGCTCAAGGTTCTTAGGGAGAAGGGTTTGTTGAACGTTGAGTGTGACTACTATGTCACAGCAGTGATGGCTGAGAGGGATTTTCTGCAAAAGTTTGTGCTTCCGTACAAGGACGTTGTCCCAGGCCTCGCTGATGGTTATGCCTCGAAATGTTCTGTGAAGGCCGCAAACAGAGTTGCTTTGCAACAAGGATGACATTGATGTAAAGTTCAGATCGCACAACAGGGGAAAAAAAACGCTAAGGTTTGTCATTGCCTTATTCAGTCTTGTAATCTTGACAAATTTGCCATCACTTATAGTGTTAATTTGTCATTTGGTTCCTAAAGTGGTTATGCCTTTTTATCTACATGCTCAGACCGCAAGCTATCTGGTTGCCTTGGACTAACAAAGAATAGTTAATGAGCACATGTTTTGGAGATCTATTTTCAAAAATTATGTAGGTTAAACAAGATGCCTTATGGTATTCACATTGCGTTATTGCTCCCAACAGATTCCTTTTAACTACCTGTGATATTTTTTGGACTGGCTTGGTGTATTGTCTGGTTGTCTCTTGGAACATGTCTAGTGGTAACAGAATTTACTACAGTAGTCATGGTCTGGATTTGTGGTGCTGGATCACAAAATCAGAAGCTATCATGACATAGGAGTTGCTTCTGATTGTCTTGTATTCTGGCATTACTTGTTTTTTCGTCCACGTCAACGAAAGCTGGACTGTGAAGTGTGTTTGTGATATTGCTACTGCTGGTTTCACTTTTCGCCAATGAACGATCTGATTGATTGGCACTCTTGGTAGTAGTTCATCCAATAAGAAATAGAATGACACACTTTTTTTTTTTTGCCAGGAATGTTTCTGTTTAAGTGTTGAACATATTAAAGTTGATGAGGCCGTGGAGCAAGCGGAGGAGCTAGGCGTGGAACAAGGGACATGGATGTCCCCCCGTACATTTGTTTTGATCTGTTTGAGGAGATAGGATGCTGTCGCCAGTAGAATACAGCTTCTACAGAAGTTTGGGTTCTCACAGGACGCTGTACGGAAATTGAGTGGAAGGCGCCTCCTGTGTCCTGGTCTTGTCTGATCAGAAGGTTCAGGGAAATGTCGATTTCTTGATGAAGGATGTTGGTCCGGACGTGCCATATATTGCGCGGAGGCCTGTGCTGCTATTTTATAGCGTTGAGCGGCGGTTGTTGCCCCGTCACTGGTTGCTCAAGGTTCTAAAGGAGAAGGGACTGCTGATCTTTGAGTTTGGCTACTCTGCCACAGCCTTGATGGGCGAGAAGCTTTTCTTATAAAAGTTTGTGCTTCCTTATAAAGACTTAATCCTGGCCTTGCTTAGAGGTATGCTTCAAAATGTTCTGGGTGGGCAGTAGACAGTTTCTTGACAAGATTAGTGATATGAATGTATTGGAAAAGTTTATTTTGGACATCAAGCTAAAACGCTGAGGTTCGTCATTGCCTTATTCAGGTAACCTTGACAATTTTGTCATCACAGAACATATCAATTCAGGCCAAGGTTCCCAAAATGATTATACTGTGTTACCTACATGCTTTATAATCAGGGTATGTGGTTGCCATGGGGTCATTACCTAAAATGGGTGTGTATTAATCACCACTGATGCCATGTTACCTGCATGCTCGAAAAGCCAAGTTATGTAGTTGACATGGGGTCATCGGGCTTGCTGCATTGAATTAATAAAAATAGTTATTGATCACATAGTTTTCGAGATATTTAAAATTACTGTGTGTAGGTAATACAAAATGGCATAGAGTGATGAATTCTTAAATATGATTCGATTGTCCATTGCTAGTTCCTAACAAGATTAGCTTGATGCTGTGTTTATAAGACTGCCTTGTATGATTTGCAAAATATATAGGGTGAACATTTTAGATGCTTTGTTGTGTTGGCACTTCCCTCTCGCTCCTAACAGATTGCTGTTATTAATTTGTGACATTTTGTTGTATTGGCTTGATGTAGTATCTGATCGTCTTGCAAGATTTCTAATGGTAACATAATTTACTACAGTAGTCATATCTTATAAAATGTGAGTTGTTTCTGATTTTCCGGATGAGGAGTATAGCCCAATCCAAGCATTGGCAGTACTTGGTTTTTCCTCCATGTCAAGGAAGCCTGGACTTTGTGTTCTGTGATATTGATGTTACTTTTTTTTTTTTTGGACACATGATATTGATGTTACTGTGTGCGCGTTTTTACACGATTTTGCTACTGTTGATTGAACTTTTTTCAAATGAAGTTGACTTTGCTATCCTCTGCTCTTTCAGTTGAATTTGGTAGACCTGATTGATTGGCACTCTTGGTAATAGTTCATCGAACAAGATATACCATGACAAGAAAGATTTCAGTGGTTAGGGAGTACATTATATATTGATAGAAAGTGGTGAGCATATGAGAGCAAAGTCGATGAGGATTTGAATGTCTCTTGAAGTATAATAGAGGCAAAGATAGCAGGTGGAGTATCTCCTCGAAGACCACGGGCAAAAGTTTCCAAAGTTTGGCAGTTCTGATTCTTTAGCCAACAGATTTGCAATTGTGCAGTACTTGTTATATCAGAGCTACTTGTTATGTACATCTTCTCGTTTGTCTATTATGGCAGTTCTACGGAACCCTGAAACGGTATGGTTGCGCTGGATTGGCCAAGCTACGGACGGCCGTTTTAATGATGTAAACACTTTTTTTTTAACTTAACACAAATTTAAAGCCATTTGAAAGAAGATATAGTCTGCCATAAAGTGATTTCAATAAGTTCTATGTTTTCATATATTAGTTTTCATGTCTTTGAGCTGACGGTTTAAAAATTTTCCACGTGCACCATTTAGTTTGATATCACCAACTAGACTGTTCTTTGTCTGTTGAAATAGATAACGGAAAGGCAGGATTAGGAGTTTTTAGGCTCCTTTTGGGCCAACGAAGTCCACCTGCGGGCTGCGGCGGCGTGCCAGCCAGGCTGAAGGTTCGGATTTTTTTTTATTTTTAATCGATTTTTTTATTATATTTTTATTAATAACAGCCTGTTTTCGAAATTTGCAGAACTAATCATCTAGTCGCCCGACAAAGGGGCGATTAGGCCTTGTCGCCCGACCAGGGGCGATTTATGTCGTAATCGTCCTTCAAAAAGGCGATTAGATGTTGGTGGGGCCTAATCGCCCAGACAGCGGGCGACAAGGGCCTAGTCGCCCTTTCAACGGGCGACAAGGGCTTACTGTAGCGAATTTGCTACTGTAGTGAATTTTTTTATTTTTCGAATTTTTCTACGTTAACAACTAAGCCTCCTAAAGTCTAAATTAAAAATACTTTTACACATCTAAAGTCAATGATGATTTTAATGGTGGTGAATAATATGTTGATGCAACCATTTTAACACAGAACAACCTAAAAGTTATTGGTAGTTTTAAACTAAACATTTCTGAATCAGGCTAGCTGTTAAGCGCTAATTGAATTTTTAGACCATCTTAATCTTCTCTAAAAATTAAGAAAAAATTACCTAAATGCATTGTATCCTTAGTAGTACCAATATAATTTTTTTAGCGTTAGGTTCCATATAAAATATTTGAATTTAATTCGAATTTGAATTTGAATTTGAAGTTACAAATGGCCATAATTTAAAATTTAATTTCAAACTCAAACTGAAAGTTATAGTTTGAAATTAGATTTTAAATTATGGTCATTTGTAACTTCAAATTCAAATTCAAATTAAATTTAAATTTAAATATTTTATATGGAACCTAACGCTAAAAAAAATATTGGTACTACTAAGGATACAATGCATTTAAGTATTTTTTTCTTAATTTTTGAGAAGATTAAGATGATCTAAAAATTCAATTAGCGCTTAACAGCTAGCCTGATTCAGAGATTTTTAGTTTAAAACTACTAACAACTTTTGGGTTGTTCTGTGTTAAAATGGTTGCATCAACATATTATTCACCACCATTAAAATCATCATTGACTTTAGATGTGTAAAAGTATTTTTAATTTAGATTTTGGGAGGCTTAGTTGTTAACGTAGAAAAATTCGCTACAGTAGCAAATTCGCTACAGTAGCCTAGTTGCCCGGGCGGGCGACTAGGCCCTTGTCGCCCGCTGTCCGGGCGATTAGGCTCTACCAACATCTAATCGCCTTTTTGAAGGGCGATTACGGTATAAATCGCCCCTTGGTCGGGCGACAAGGCCTAATCGTCCCTTTGTCAGGCGACTAGGCGACTAGTTCTGTAAATTTTGAAAACGGGCGGTTATTAATAAAAATATAATTAAAAAATGATTAAAAATAAAAAAAAATTCTGAAGGTTCGAGTGCTGTCCAGGGTTAAGCATTCGCCGGCCATCTCAGCTGAGTTGGGCTTTGGGGACATTTGAGCACGTGTGCTGGGTATCTGTTTGCTCAAAAGGTGATTGCGAAAAGAACAATAACCGTACCTTGGCGAATTTGCATACTTCACAAATCCGATGTTGAAACCAGCTAGTTTTAGGAAGTGAGCTTTGTTTTTGTGTGGGGCGCGTCCTTTTGTACTTTGTTTTGCTCCTTTTTAATACAAAGGCGCGCAGTTCTCTTGCGTGTTCGAGAGAAAAACAAAGTTTCTATGTCTTTCAACTTTTTAACTCTTAAATTGTAGATGCATCCCTTGGTCTGGCAGTGCCATTCATATTGCTGGTGTCCTTAGGAGACTTTTGTTCTTTGAATGTCTTCAAATTTGGCCAAACCTTAGTTTAAAAAGTATCAAAATTTTAAAAAAATTGAGCTAATATAAATCTAAGTTCATGGAGGTTACTTCTAATCTTGTTGCACAAAATTGCTACAAATTCATCCAGATATAATTTTCTCCTTCAAGTTTGATGGCATATTCATTCAAAAAATATCTCAAAATTTAGTTTGGTAGGTCTATGCACGCCTCATGTCAAAACATGGGCAATCATGCAGGTTCCTTAAAATTAGGAGCAATTTTGCAAGGGCATTTATGTCTTTTACCTATGGATTTAACATCATTAATGATGTGAACAAGGGTGCCCGATCTTCCGAAAGGTTCTGGTAAACGACGATTTGGTGGAGACTTGACACAAATCGATCCAACTTAAAGTTTCAAATTCGAAAAATAGGGTCAATCTTGTAATATTTTTTTTTTCAAAACAAGGGCAAAATGTAATTGCCCTCAATAAGTAGTACTTGAGACACGAATAACTTATGTGCATTATCCAAACTTGTCCTTGCAGGATAGATGCTCTAAAGTTGAGAATTTAATTTTAATTTCAGTCTAGAGTAAAATAGAATCTTGGCCTATTTTGGGGGACATGATGTTTCCACCTCTGAGCTTTTAGCAGTTGGACTTTCTTCTCTTTGTATAACCGCCCGGTTCTTCCACCCTCAAATTGTGGAGCTAAAATGATATAAACACATTCTTTATAAGAGATGTAAACACATTTTTAAAAAAAAAAATCAATTGAAAGCCTTTTGAAAAAGGTCCGGTTCATGATTAAGTGATCTCATTGAGGTTTACATTCCACGTATTTTACTTTTCAATATTTTCCGTAACTGAAATTGGCTTCAAAAAATCTTGCATGCATGGTTTAGTTTCATTGTTGACATAGACCTTAGAGGCAGAAAAGAAATTTTTCCTTTTTTTTAGGGAAGAAAGTAATGTTCATGGTGTGTTGAAAACCCAAAAAAAAAGGAGAGAAATGTAGGATTGGTCGTTTTTTGGGCCTAACCTTTTAGGCCTAGACGAAGTCCAACAGCAGCACGAATGGCATTACCCAGACGAAGTCCAACATCAGCAGCCCTAGTTACTGCTAGTGCTCTCTGGTGTTTTACTACGGAGGAGCCTGAAGGGAAGACCGCGCCGCGGTTTACCCTACCGCCGCCGCCGCGTTTCCATGGCTCTCCACCGCTCCCGAGCGTGCGCCCTCTCGCTGATCCTCCGCACCCAACACAGCTTCTCAGCCTCGCACGCCTCTCCCGTCGTCTCTCTCCACCGCCTCCTCTGCTCAGTCGCCGCGGCCGCGTCCTCCGCTTCTTCGTCGCGCTCCTTCGCCGTCGAGGATTACCTCGTCTCCAGATGCGGCGTTACCCGCGCTCAGGCGCTCAAGGCCGCCAAGAAAATCCCCTACCTGAGCTCCCACTCCAAGCCGGACGCCGTGCTTGCCTTCCTCGGCGGCACCCTCGGGGTCCCAGCCGGCGATATCGCCGCCGCCGTCGCCATGGATCCGAGGTTCCTCGCCGCCAACGTGGAGCGGACCATAGAGCCCCGCATCGCTGAAATTTCCAATCTTGGCCTGTCGCGGGACGAGATCGCGCGCCTCATCCCCCTCGCACCCTGCTTCTTCCATAGCAGGTTCCTCAGCCGCAACCTGGAGTTTTGGCTCAATGAGCTGGGATCCTTTGACAAAATCCTGCAGGCACTCAGGATGAATTCCAGCATGCTCGCCGTCGACCCCGACAAGATGGCCATACCCAACATGGCCTTCCTTCGGCAGTGCGGGTTGAATGCTTCAGATTTACTTGCTTGCAGTATTTACTCACCCCGGCTGTTCTCCATGAATCCGGAGCATCTCCGGGAGGCTGTGAAGCGAGTGGAGGAGCTAGGCGTGGAACGAGGGACACGGATGTTCGCCCGTACGCTTGTTTTGATCAGTTTGAGGAGCAAGGAGGCTGTCACAAGTAGAATGCAGCTTCTACAGAAGTTTGGGTTCTCACAGGATGATGTACGTGAAATTGTGCGGAAGGCGCCTCCTGTCCTGGGCTTGTCTGACCAGAAGGTTCAGGGCAATGTCGACTTCTTGATGAAGGATGTTGGTCTGGATGCGTCATACATTGCGCGAAGGCCTGTGCTGATATTGTATAGCCTTGAGCGGCGGTTGTTGCCCCGTCACTGGTTGCTCAAAGTTCTAAAGGAGAAGGGATTGCTGACCTTTGAGTTTGACTATTATGCTACAGCCTCAATGGGCGAGAAGCTTTTCTTACAAAAGTTTGTGCTTCCTTATAAGGACGTAGTCCCAGGCCTTGCTGAAGATTATGCTTCAAAATGTTCTGTGAAGGCAGTTCACAGAGTTTCTTGACAGAGTTCAAAATGCTAAGGTTTGTCATTGCATTACAGAACGTATTAATTCATCAGTCAGTTCTTGCAGTGGTTATGCCTTGTTACATATGTGCATTAATTCAATTTAGTTTTTCTACCAAAAAAGGAGTGTTCATTCATCAGCACTAATGGATTCTCTGAAATATGGTTCACTTGTCCATTGCTAGATCCTGAAAATATTAGCTTGGTGCTGTATAGGGTTAGTATTTTCGATGCTTTATTGTATTCACACTGCACCTTTGTTCCCAACATATTTCTGTTAACAATGTGACATTTTGTTGGGTTGGCTTGATCTGATGTCTGGTTGTCTCCCGCAACATGTCTAATGGCAACATAATTTACTATAACAGTCATGGTCTGGATTTGTTGTGCTGGACCGCAACATGTCCTAACATGCAAGTTACTTATGCTGGAGTACTTGGTTTTTCCTCCACGTCAATTAAGGGGGGTGGGGCTTGTGTCTTAGGCCCATGGTCTGGTGTGTTACCAAGTTGCGTGGCCTCAGTTACATAGTCTCAGGTTTATTCTGAGCTATGGAAATGAGATACTGAATTTTCATCAAACACTTATTATAGTGGCCAAACCAAGTCAGCAATAGAAAGACAAGTTTGAAATTGAGTAACTTTTTATGTTGTAATCGCCAAGTTTGCATCCTGTTGTCTCCAATAATTCTGTCCCTTTATGTTTATCATTTTTTCTTATCTTTAGGCTCATGTTTGTGTAAGTTCGTAGGACTTATTGATTCTTGTTTGATTTTTTTTTTAATAAATTTTTGATAAGTTTTTTTTGGTTGTTATTTCAGATATCAGTTTTCAATTACAAGGACCAAACTAATGTTGATGCAGTTAAGCATTGTTTCAAGGGACCAAATTGTGCTCATAAACTTCACCTTTCACACAATGTATGTTCGTTCTCCTATTGATCTTGAGTTTGTATCCTCATTTGCAAGAACAAGACTGTCATGTGTTGAGAAATCCCTTCTCTGTGTGGGTGTGTTGAGCTTGAGATTGTGCTTCAGTTGTGTTTGCTGCTTGCAAGCCTTGCCTCCCATTCATAGAGAAGGAGGATGTCACGCTCGAGGTTTTTTGCAGAGTTGTTTAAATAGTTAGGTGGCCGGTTCCTGAGAATTCTTGATTTACTCACAATATGTTTGACTAGAATGTATTGTTTAAATTTCAGTCTAGTTGCAACAAGCAGTCTGCTCACCAAGGTTTTTCATCTATGCTGACTCTCTTTTCCACATGCCTCTTGTTTTCTATACATAACACCTATTTACCAAAAAATAAATAATTATGTGACTACTACATAATAATAAGGTGATAAACTGATAATCTGTGGTCGGCACAATGCCTTCATTTCCAGAAATTCAGCTTAATCGGATTTTCTATTTAGTGTTTGTTTTCATTACTGCTTTCATTTGTTGTCTTCAGTTTGGCAATAAGGAGATATACATCTTTTGTTTTTTATTTTTATTTTAGTTAGCAAAGCACATGCCTAAGTTTTCAGTAATGGGCTTTTTCCTTGATCAGCACCCCAATAAAAGGAAGAAAAATGAAAATGATGCAGATTCATCGAATTAACACTAGATTCAAATGCTTAGGCACATAATTTTCTGCTTTCATTTCTTGTCTTTCGAGCTGAGTACAGTATCCACATAGTTTGCAGACATAGAGGCTGTTTGCTTGCCGGCCACCGATCGCCACACCTATCCACGCCAAACTGTAGCGCTTTCTCTGGTGGTGTGGCCAAGTCTGGCTGGCAAGCGAATAGCCCCATACTAAATCACACTACTCCACCGTAATGCTATAGTACGCAATTCATTCCTTTTTACAGTACATTGGGTAATGCTTTTGGAAGGCTTATGCACATAATTTAAGTCAGCCACGATATTTTTTATTTCTTTGTTTATGTGAAAACTCATAAACGTTTGCCTGAAATCTAAAGCACTTTCACTCTGCTAAAACTCAGAAAATTTATTGTGTGTGAGCATGCATTGGTGAGGAGCCTGGTACTGTGGAGTCCAGTTCTGTTGTGAATGCAGATGTTGGTTGCATTGTGTCAGCATTAAAGTCCCCCTGGAATTTCATGTAGTTTGGTTTCCCTGTTGTCATTTAGTTGTTTGCTCTAATTTTCAGTTTTCCATAAAGCATGTCATAAACTATATTTTAAGTGTTTCCAAAATTCAGTGGCAGAGCCAGGATCCGGTGATTGGGTATTCTCAACGCAAAAAATTGTTCTATCATAAAGGCAAATACACGCTCAACAGCATGAATAAAAAGTGCAAATTGCTTGTTCTCACTAGAGATTTATCATCAGATTTGATTGAGGCTTTGTTCTTACGGGATATGGGCTATCATGTTGGCCTTTTATTTAAGCTGTGGCATACATGTACTCGGTGTTTTATCATAAAAGCTGGGTTTTTACGTGAATACCCGGTACTTACGGGAGCTCCGCCAGTGTGAGGGAGGAAATGAAGAATAACACGAATTCTTTTTTTTTTTTTTTTGCGAATAAGAATAACACGAATTCGGAGACATTGTGACGAGGAAATTCACTGTTCTGTGCACAGAGACACCGAGAAATCAGCTTATGCAAGGCTGTATTGGTGGTTGGCTGAAAGTCTGACTGACGAGGAATTCTATGGTGCTTGGAGTTAATAGTAACCGTTTATTTGGACAGATTTAACGGTTACAAATAGGGATGAACTTAGTGAAAGGAATCATTAAGTTGTGGACCGGTACCAAATAAGGTGGACCCGGTACCAATTATTTTTTTTCCTTAATTGATAAAGGGTAAATTAGTACTTCTTCATGTAAGTAGGTCACGGAGGCGATGCCCCAGACCTCATCAGCGACCTTGACGACGATTCTCAGCGACCTTGACGACGATTCTGCAGGCACGCCTTCCGCTTCCTGCCCACCACGCGCGACGTGGTCTGCACGGCCGGGCTCTCCCGCCGCAGGCGCCACCTCTGGAAGAGCGCCCCGGCGTTCCGCTTCACCCCCGGCGAGGCGGGCACCAAGCCGGAGGACGGCCTGAGGCTCAGCGACGTCGTCAGCGCTGTCTTCGCTAGGCGCACCAGAGGCAGCGCTCGGATCGACGCGCTGGAGATCACCACCGCCTGCTGCTGTCCCTCACAAGACCGTGTCGACGGGTGGCTCCGGCTCGCCATGCGGGACGTCACGGGGACCTTCGCCCTCTTCGTGCCACCGCCAATCCCCAAGAGTGCCACCACGCGACTGCGCGAGCTACCGAGCTGCACGAGTGCCGCGGCGATGTCGCTCAGCTTGGGCGGCGCTATGGCATTCCGCAAGCTGCCTTTCGCTTGCGTGCCTCCGTTCTGAAGGAGCCGCGCAACACCCCCATTATCACCCTTTTGTACTTTGTACTGCACCATGCGAGGAATGATCGAGATGGAGTGGGGCGAGTGCACGCCTGTGTACGATTATATGCGACGCCGGTCCCTCGTCGCCGTCGTGACGGGCAGACGGATTGGGTCGTGCTCTGGTTTCAGGGGAGAACCTAGCTCATGTTCCGACGCCACAGTCTACAGACTACGGAAGTCGGATTGGCATGGTCGTCCTACAGCTCCACGCAGACATGCCCATCTCATCGTGCTCTCTCCTGAATACTACTGATGGCTTGGAGATTGAAACGATTCCTGTTCCTAACTCTTAGCGCCTAGCTAGCCACAGTAAATAATCCATTATCTTTGATCAAATCAATCGTGTGTATACATAACAGATCAAATTACTAACTTAGCTGTACAAGCCAGCGTGAAATGTTTCAGCAGTTGCCGCCTTGATCTGGACGAGCCACCCTTAATTAGGTCGCGTTGATGGATGCCGTTGGTGACGACGGCGCACGGTGTAGCGACAATGGGTTTGTCGCTCTCTAGATGAAGGCAAGTGGACTCGACGGCGGCGGCGGCATAGCAGCGTATGCGAGACGGCGCGACAACCGTTCGATGCGGGGAAAACAGCGTGGGAGACGACGGCACGGGAACAACAGCGGCGAGCATGGGCGATGACCGCGCCGCAATAGTTCGACGGCGGCGGGGAAATTGATGGGGGCCAGATTCCTCGATTTTTGTTCCAGGGGCAGAGGATATAGTTATGATAGATTACTAAACTACCCACGTTTTTTCTTAACTGGGCTGTTTAAAAAGTCACGTTAGATCAACGGCTAACAATTATGGATGGGAGAGGAACCGGAGGTTCCTTCCAAGCACCATAGAAATCCCCCTGACTGAAACGTATACAATTTACACTCAATTTTTTGTTTTTACATAATCTGACTGAAATTGTTACTGAAAAAAACCAAATTTTCGGCTGCAGTCTAAAGGGAGACATAGCACGTGCCACTTTTTTGATTTGTTTTGAAAATCGACTGAATTCTGTTTTTAGCTTTTTTAGGGGCGAAAGTAATTATTTTTTAGGAAAATAGGGGCGAAAGTAATTTTTTTTTTAGGAACATAGGGGCGAAAGTAACTTTTTTTTTTTGAGATATAGGGGCGAAAGTAACTGTTAGGATTAGGCGTTTTTTGGGCCGAAATCATTTGGGCCTAGACGAAGTCCAACGGCAGCAGGCTCGGCGTTAGTAAAGTTCGGCTTCTACTTGCTGGGAGCGGGTCTCGAAGGAAGACCACGCCGCCGTTTACCCTACCTCCGTCGCCGCCGCATTTCCTGTTTCCATGGCGCTCCATCGCTTCAGAGGGCGCACCCTCTCGCTGATCCTCCGCTCCCAACCCAGCTCCTCGGCCTCACACGACTCTCCCGTCGTCTCCCTCAACCGCCTCCTCTGCTCCGCCGCCACTGCCGCATCCTCCGCTCCTTCGCCGCGCTCCTTCGCTGTCGAGGACTACCTCGTCTCCAGATGCGGCCTCACCCCGGCGCAGGCGCTCAAGGCAACCAAGAAGATCCCCCACCTCAGCTCCCGCTCCAACCCGGACGCCGTGCTTGCCTTCCTCGGCGGCACTCTTTGGGGTCACCGCCGCCGATATCGCCGCCGCCGTCGTCACGGACCCGAGGTTCCTCTCCGCCGACGTGGAGCGGACCATGGTGCCCCGCATCTCAGATCTTTACAATCTTGGCCTGTCGCGGGACGAGGTCGCGCGCCTCATTCCCTTCGCACCCTGCTTCTTCCACAGCACATTTCTCGGCCGCAACCTTGAGTTCTGGCTCAACGAGCTTGGATCCTTCGACAAGCTCCTGCGGGCAGTCAGGATGAATTCTGCCCTCCTCAACATCGACCCAGACAAGGCGACCGAACCCAACATGGCCCTTCTTCGGCAATGCGGGTTGAATGCTTCAGATTTACTCGCTTCCAACATTTACGCACCCCGGCTGTTCACCATGAATCCGGAGCGTCTGCGGGAAGCCGTGGAGCGAGTGGAGGAGCTAGGCGTGCAACGAGGGGCACGGATGTTCCCCCGTGCGCTTGTGTTGATTTCTTTGAGGAGCAAGGAGGCTTATGCCAGGAGAGTACGGTTTCTACAGAAGTTTGGGTTCTCACACGATGAGGTACGGGAAATTTTGAGGAAGGCACCTTTTGTCCTGAGCTTGTCTGACCAGAAGATTCAGGGAAATGTCGTCTTCTTGATGAAGGATGTTGGTCTGGATGTGCCATACATTGCGCGAAGGCCTGTGCTGCTATTGTATAGTGTTGAGCGTCGGTTGTTGCCCCGTCACTGGTTGCTCAAATCTCTAAAGGAGAAGGGATTGCTGATATTTGAGTTTGACTTCTATGGCATAGCCTCGAAGGGCGAGAAGCTTTTCTTGGAAAAGTTTGTGCTTCCTTATAAGGACCTAGTCCCGGGCCTTGCTGAGGATTATGCTTCAAAATGTTCTGGGAGGGCAGTAGACATAGTTTCTTGACAATATTGTGACATGAATGTATTGGAAAAGTTCATATTGGACATCAAGCGAAAATGTCAACGTTTGTTATTGCCTTATTCAGTCTGGTAACCTTGACAAATTTGCCATCACAGAATGTATTAATTCATCATTCGGTTCTTACAGAGGTTATGCCTTGTTACCTGCATGCTTTATGATCATTGTATTTTTTTTTCTATCAAAAAATGAGTGTTCATCCATCAGCACTATTGGATTCTCTGAATATGGTTCACTTGTCCATTGCTAGTTCCTGACAAGATTAGCTTGGTGCTGTATGTAAAAGATATTTCCACTACTAAGTATGATTTAACAATTATATAGGGTCGGTATGTTAGATGCTTTATTGTATTTGCACTGTGCTTTTGCTCCCAACAGATTGCTGTTAACAATGTTTGACAATTTGTTGATCGGCTTGATCTAATGTCTGGTTGTCTCTTGCAACATGTCTAATGGCAACATAATTTACTTCTGATCTTGGTCTAATCTTGTTATGGATTTGTGGTGCTGGTTCACAAGATCGTAAGCTGTCACATTTTGCAAGTTACTTCTGATTGTTGGGATGATGCAGATACTCCAGTCCTTGCTGTATGCTGGAGTACTTGGTTTTTCCTCCATGTCAATGGAGTCTGGACCATGAGTGTGTTCTGTGATATTGCTACTGTTAGTTTAGCTTCTCGCCAATGAAGTTGACAGGGATATTTGTTGCTCTTTTTGTTTGCCATTCATTTTGATTGACCTGATTGACTGGTACTCTTGCTAATAGTTCATCTAACTAGATATATATGACAAGAAATATTGCAGTGATATGGTACTGATAGGACATGATTAGCTTATTAGAGAAAGTCGATGAGGCTTCTACAGAAGTTTGGGTTCTCACAGGATGATGTACGGGAAGTTGTGAGGAAGGCACCTTTTGTCCTGAGCTTGTCTGACCAGAAGATTCAGGGAAATATGGATTTCTTGATGAAGGATGTAGGTCTGGAGCCGCCATACATTGGGCGAAGGCCAGCACTGATCATGTATAGCTACTATGTCGAGGCCTCGATGGCTGAGAGGGATTTTCTGAAAAAGTTTGTGCTTCCGTACAAGGACACTGTCCCAGTCCTAGCTGATGGTTATGCCTCGAAATGTTCTGGGAATACCACGGATGGACTTGATGAATGACAGAGGGTTTGCAAGCCATGAGTGAAATATGCACATGTTATTTCATACAAGGAAGAACATTAAGGTTTGTCAGGCCCTTGTTGATTCATCCACTATTGGATCATGATATGATTCTACATACACCTCAATTCTGCTACTTAAGTTCTTTCATTACAAGTTTAGGTTGTGCCTCAAATGTGCAGCTAGCGAAGCAATGTGCATGTCTCAAGGTGATTTCGGAGCAGCCCTGGAAAATGAAGAGTTTTTATTAATCGCACAGTTCTTAAGATTGTTTCTATTATTCTATACAAGATAGGGTTGGTAATTGGCTAGATTTGTAGTACATTGAGATTTGATGTTTTCAACAACAGGTCTAATGATGACTTTGTACACGAGGGCAGTATTTAGTCCATATAGGTGTTGCTTGTTTATGATCTATAAGAACTGACCTTGTGTATGAACTGACCTTGACTATTTGGCTAGCTAGTTTGTGTAGCACCTTTTCAATTCCATGGTTGCTTGAACTGATACTGTTCCGTGTTGAAGTGGCATCAGTAGCTAAAGATATATTTACATTGCCTTCGTCAATATAAAACCTCTGTTATCGCAGAAAGTTATCCAGTTTTTATGATAATACTGTTTTGTATAGTTATTATTGTTCTCTTTAGCTTGCACATTTGGATAGTTTTGCAGAGACAAGGTTGATTGACTTATGCAAGGATTACGTGGCAAAAGTGACCAATATCTATTATGCAACCCATTTGACCGAAATGTTTTATAAATTTACATCTCTGAAGGTGCTGTGAATGGTTAAAGATGGTCTTAAGGTTACCACAAATTCTACCGTATTATAAGAATAGAAAGGCACAGTGAATGTGCTGATGCTTGTTTTGTTAAGCTATCAAGCACCGAAAAGTTTTATTTTACTAATCCACTTGCTTGATTCTTTTCGATTTACAGAAGGGAATATCCTTTTTTTTTTCCAAGAAATTTCCCTGGCTATGCAGAAACAACGTGGAGACACTTTTGCACTCCCTCTTGCAGAATTTTACTTTGCTAGTCAAAAGATTGAATACTTTGCTCTAATTTACTTGTTGTTTTAGTATGAATGTTATCTGTATGCTGCATAACTGCGACCATTAGTTTACTACGTATATTAGTAATTTTATTTTACTGAAGAAGTTCTGCTTGTTGTATCTATAAATAACCAACTTCTTTTGTGGGTAAAAATGAAGTATCTTTAAGAAATGGTCATACATTCTAGTGCTGATTTCTTGCCTGAACATCAATTTTGTAAGAGGAGTTGGATCACTGAATTTAACGGAAATGGGATTTGATTAAGAAATATTTTCTTTGATGATATACTGTAATGTTCCAATGTTTTCACTTTGGCATCCAATTTAAATGTGGTGACAATAAAGTTGATCAATTTTCCTTGCTAACTTAAATGATTCATATGTTAACTCTAAATATGCAGCGATCAATTTGCCTTGCTAACTTAACTGACAAATGATCAGGATGGGTATACAACTTTTTGTTTGTTTCAAATGGAGATGAGTGCACGTCTCAAAAAAAAAAAAAATGGAGATGAGTGCCTAAAATTTGCTTCCTTGATATAAATTGAATTGTTACTTGGCAAAGTTAAGAATGAAACGGCTAGGGAAAGTTACAAATTTACAAATTGTTTTTATCTTTTAGAAACAATTTTTTGTTCCTTTGGAAGTTATGGCTTTGTCACTAACTTATAGGTTCTTTATTTCTCTCATTTGAGGCATTAATCATGCATTGGAATATGCCACAAGGCAGGGATGCACTTCTGTTTGAAAGAGAACTAAAACGCATTTGATTGCGCCACAAGGGCACGACATATGCCCTGTTGTGTAACCACTCACGGGTCTACAGCGTCTTGCGGCATTTGTTTGTGCCCCTAGCCTACACACCAAGGTTGGTTTTAATACGCAACATTTTAAGGTCCAAAATTGGCTTGGGCGTGCACACATTGTGTGGATCCCACACTGCTACCAATTTTGAAGTGCTATGGTTTGTCTTCTTCTTCCTTTTTTTTTTTTTTTTTTGCCTTTTCTCTTAGCTAGAACAATAGTTCAGTGATCTCTAGTCGATGACTCTGTAGGTACTCACTCTGATCCAAAATACATGTCCAATTAAACTTGGGTAACAAGAATTAAGGTGAAGGGGTGAAATGACAATTTTTTTCCCACGAATTATTGCTAGAGTTAAGCGTGGATGACAAGTTTGTAGCCCTGATTAGAGTAGAGTGAGGTACGGTAGAGATGTAAACACGAAGGAATAAAAGTACATGGCAGTTTGAATCAACTCATACTATATGATGCAACCGGGAGAGGACTAGATGGACTTAAATTTTAGACCGGAGAATGTAAGTAGGAGGAGCGGTAGATTGTCCTTGCGCTTCACCAGCGACTGTCCGCAGGAATGACTTGAGGTGCGCCCTGAGGATCTTGCCGGAAGGCGACCTGGGAATGGCGTCGACGAACACCACTTTCCTGATCATCTTGTACGGCGCCACCTTGTGCTGCACAAAGGATATGACGTCCTGCGCCTGCAGGTGGTGGCTCTCTGGCTTCCTGACCACGCACGCCACGGGGATCTCTCCGGCTTCGTCGTCCAGGTACCTGCCACGCGCCCACGGAGAGCCAAGAATGCATAAATATGTAAAGAGATCTAGCCCAACATCGATCTAACTAATAGTTTAGTGTGTTCTAACTTTGTAAGTTTTACAAAATTGATGTTACGGGGATGTAATGTAAAGAGTGATGGCCAGCTTACGGTGCGACGGCGGCGTCTCGGATGCCGGGGTGCGCGGCGAGGACGTCCTCGAGCTCGGCCGGCGCGACCTGGTAGGCCTTGTACTTGATGAGCTCCTTGAGCCTGTCTACCACGTGCAGGAAGCCGCGGGAGTCGACGTAGCACAGGTCGCCGGTGCGCAGCCACCGCTGCCCGGCGGCGTCCGACACCAGAGCCGCCACGGTGGCGTCCTTGTTCCGCAGGTAGCCCTGCATCACGGAGGCGCCCCGGAGCCACAGCTCGCCGGCGCGGTTGGGCGGGAGGGCCTCCCCTGATTCGACGTCCACGATCCTCGCCTGCACGCACGGAGCCAGCCGCCCGATGGAGAGGGATGACGACGGCGAGGAACCGTCGTTGTCGTGGTCGGATGGCAAGTCGCACATGGTGACGATCCCCGTTGTCTCGGTTAGTCCGTAGCACTGCAGGCACGCAACATGGATCGATCACTGCTATTAATTGAACGATTCATTACACGTGGCTGTGAGTTGGTGATCGTACGTTATGCTACTCCCTCTGTTTTTTAATGGGGCATTTGTGTTTTTACCCTCACTTTGAACTCTAATTCTGATTTCACCCTTACTTTTTTAACTTTGTGATTTTACCCCTGGTTTTTCAACATGAAGCCAGATCTTACCCTCAGTAGGGGTAAAATCAGAATAATTTTATTTCGATTTTACCCCTAGTAGGGGTCAACTCTGGCTTCAGGTTGAAAAAACAGGGGTAAAATCACAAAGTCAAAAAAGTGAGGGTAAAATCATAATTAGAGTTCAGAGTGAGGGTAAAAACATAATTATCCCTTTTTTAATTGTTGACGTTCACACACATTTTGATAGTTTATTTGTAGCTCATTTGATTTGTCTGAAATGACATGAATATAAAAATGGAGGGAGTAGTGTCCATCATATTGTTGCATTTTCTGCAATCTTGCATGCATACCTACTCTACCTTAAACATTTCATAAAGTTTATTTATACTCCTTCCGATCTCAAATATAAACCACTTTTATGACATTTACACGTATTCCAACATAAATGTTGACATAAATATCCGCAAATACAGTAGAACCTGGTAATTATTACAGAAGAAAACCATAAGTAATTATTGAAATTATTGAACAAAATTTCACAATTTTTACCAAAAGCAATAGGGAAACTAGAGTACTAATGTATTTTAGCATTGTCACGCACTCGATTGAGTAATCCGTGATGATTTCCTTCAGTAAAAATTGCTAGGTGTAGATTAATGTTCTTTTTTAATGTATATAGATCAGGGGTACTATCATACTATACGTTTTTACTATAGCCAGTAATAATAACTGTGCTTTCATGTTCCTCTTCCCTACATCTCCTGTACAACAATGCAGCTAACAGAGGAGAGACTGAGTTTAATAGTAATAACTATTTAAATATAGCAACTTTGATTCTAAGGTTACATGCATGGTGGTTAATTTTACTCATTTTCAAACCTAGGAAGTACATAGTTGACAATGAAAAGATTCCCCCTGTATGCTACATTTTTTTTAAGAAATACTACCTTGTAACATGAAGAGAAGATACATCTCAAAAACAAAAAACAAAAAAAAAAACATGAAGAGAAGATACCGATTGTCAACTACTGTCAAGTGTATGCATTAACAAAAAGAAGTCAACGATCTGTATGGATTAATGTGTTACGCTATTTATTCCCTTTTATAGAGGCCGGACCGTAGACTTGAGGGTCGAGGCATCCATAAGGTCTTTGCAGTAATATGTGTTGTAATAACGCGCTATTGACGGTGAAAACAACACACAAAGTAGACAAAAGGCGAGACACAATATAAGGTGGAGCTTTCTCTTTATTATTCTGAATAAATCGGTGCTTACAATGCTTGGGGTGCTCCACTATTTATACTCGGAGGAGAGGTCCTTTTTCCTTCTAGGAGAGGAACTCGTTTGGTATATTGCCCACATATTGGACTAGGAGTAGGATATGTTCTTCTAGAACTTTCTTTCTTAGTCCAACTAGAGTTATTATTATAATACTCCCCTTGGGCATTTTACGACGACACACATGTCTTATTAAAAACTCCTTCATAAAAATCCAGTGGGAAAAAATGGAGAAAAGAGTACATGGTACCGTTACTTATATTGCATAATATTGCTTCCTCAAAACCTTGAAGAGTGTCCTTCAAGTGACAACTCATATAGGGAAAAAGAGTGCAAATATTAATGCAAGCTGTATTTGCACATGTTGCCTCGTTAAAAACCTTATGTGAGAAACCTTCAAGTAAAAACTCACAAAGGGAAAAAAAAGTACAACATTAAACCTTCTTGTTATTATCTTCAAGATAGCGATCTTCTAGATCATAAACAATTAAGTGATGTATTCAATGATTATTTCAGATAATCTATATGTGCTCCCCCTCATGGCGACATCCTTTAAACTTCTGAGTTTAATATGTCTTAGTCACATTTTGCCAAAATGTGCATGAGCAAATGGTAACTTGATACCACAATGCTAAGTCCTTCTAAACCTTCCTCATAGTTCTTCTGTCTACTATGATGAGAGTAGTGGAACAACATGCTTCATTCATAACTACTTGATTCCACCAAGTAATCACTTATTTGCTAAGTTATGCAATACAAACTAAGTATTATCCTTGCAGAGGATTAATCCTTTCTGAGAATTATTGGGGTATACTTTTCAAATGATCTGTATCTGTAGTCTATCAAAGATCAAGACAAGATTATGATCATGTTATTTCTTCGATCAATCTTGATTTTCTCTTGGGGATAATCACTATCAATATTCCATTACCTTCTGAGGTAACGTGGGAAACCATAATTCTTATGCTAGCATGTACTTTCTGAGTACTTATACCTTTAAGGTATTATGATTCCCATATAGTCGGGTCTATATTCACTTCTGGGATAGATGGTGTTATTCAAGATTCGATTGGCAAGTCATTCCATGACTTATTCCTTCAAAGATATTCTTCAGGATATTGTTCTCTTCTGTGAGATACATTCTCTCTTACGAGAGGCTCTTTGATACGCATATCATCCTTCAAGACAATATTATACCTTAGAGTCTTATGTCATCCTTCTGAGAAGACTTTATTTGTTGCGATAATTCTCTTCGGGAATTATTCATTGTCCTTCGAGGATCTTGTCATTCGGATTTGCAGAATCCTGTGACTAACTGCATATTCTTTCATTCTTCATATTTTGCCAAAGATACAGCAGAACTTCATTCGTAGTATGAAAATATCAGTCTTTCAGAGACTTATGAACCATATACTTTCACCACTACGGTTCATATTCTCAATTGCATTCTTCATTGACCCGATAGTAACGCTACAAGCGTCATTGCCATAGACTTTGTTGCCGGATCCGGGTTCTCTTTTTTGTGAGAGAAACAATTGCAATTTATAAGGAGATGTTGTACAACTTTTCTTCTATTCTCATATTCTTTGATTGTTCTGCATTCCCAACACTTCTGTGTGTACAATAGTGTCGGTTGCTCATCTTCATGATGATGATCTCTATTCATGAGATTCTTGATCCTTCTTCGTGAAGTACTTTCTTCAAGAGATGGAGGAGTCATGCTTCTTTCATGTATGAATAGATTCAAATGACAAGTGTCCATTGATATAGAATCCAAAGGCGTCCCAATTGATTCTTTATTACCTGTTCTATGGTTCTCAAATGGGCATAATAATTGGATCTCGGTAAGAACACCTTTCGAATTTTTGAAAGAGAAAAAAAAGAATGAAATTGGAAGCAAAGGTTTCTCTTTCGCTGGCAGGTGCACGCGCGTGTGCTTGAAGCTGCAGCGGAGGCAACCGAAGATAGATCGCATGTGAATATATGGGCCTCTGTTGTCTGTGACTGATACATGCCGTCAAAAGATAAGCCCATGAGGCCCCGTACCCCTTCGGCAGTTGCTCTTCTTCCCTCTTTTTCCTCCTTTGGCAACGGCCGCTCTGCTATCAATCCATGGCGTCAAAATCAATCGAAGCAGAGCTAGGATGTAGAGGGAGGGTATTTCAGCCCCGACGTTAGGTATGGCGGCCGCCATACCTTGCCATATTGGTGGGTCCGCCTCTGGCGGCTGCGGTGGGTGCCGGTGGTGGCGCAGTAGCCGGCGGTGGGGTGCGTCGTCTTCATCCCCATCTTTCCACTACTTCGTTGTGACTTGTGAGCCGAGACAGAGCTAATTCTGAAAACTTATGAAGGCCGATGCAACACGATCGTTGACCTGGAGCTAAGTCAACTGTGGAAGTAAAATGGTTAACATGCTTCTTGCTGTGACTTCATCCAACGATCTATTGATATTCGTTGCATTGTATGATATTTTATTCGTACCCATCTTATCAATTCCATCGAGTGCATTTCTTAATTTGCTTTTCAGACTCTTCTGAATCGAATACCTTATGAGAATCTCACGATTATGATGGAGGAACGTTACATTATAAATTTGAACTTTTTTTCTCATAGGCATAACCGCATTTCGTGCAACATGCTTCTTGTATGATATTGTATTTGTACTATCTTATCTTATATTTACTAATTAAACAAAACTTTTGATGCCTCCATGCTAATTGTAAGATCATATTTACAAATTAGAGGCTTTTTTCAGTGCCTTGACATTAATTACGTAAAAAATATTAGAAATTACCACAAAAAAGAAATATATAGATTTCTTATTCCTTGCATGTATGCTGCTTTTAGGTCACAGCTGATTCGAAAGAGAAAAGATTAGTTAATTGGAAATCTTTTCCATTTTTTCACTAGTAGAAATGTGCACATCCATACAAAATGTTTTCGTCTAGGTAGAAAAAAAAATCGTCAAAAATGAATTTTTGTGATGAAATCATGTTTGTTAAAAACAGAGCATCAAGTTTGTTTTTCTGTGACTAATTGGCATATTTCATCAACAACTTTCATCAGTAATGAAATGAGTTTCATTATAGAATCTGTTTCGTTATGACAAGAAGGAAAATGTCATACTCTTTCGCCTCAGAATATAAGCATTGGGTTTGGTTAAAGTCAATCACTTTCAAATTGACCATTAATATATACCTATAAAAATAAATTATTTCAAATATGAAAAGTTACAGATATGATAATTTGGTCAAATATTACTTTAATCAAATCTAGAAATGATTATATTTTGTTATGGAGGGGGTATATATTTTATCAACCTGAGTTGTGTGACGAGCCTTATATCCACTCAGAGATCAGATTTAGCTATTCTAGCTTGGTTGAGAATCAAAGAATTAACCAAAATCTGAGGCATTATATTAGGGCGAGATATGTGGAAGGCACGACTTAGCCATGGTTTACAGAACAATTTAAATATCGCTCGGTTTCTGCAAAAACGTCCAAAACAGGTCCAGCTCTGTATTAGTGGACGACTGGTTTACCAAGTTTTAATTTGTTGAAATTGAAACTTTGAAAGAAAAAAAAGTGGTGAAAGAAATTGATAAAAAGAGGCATGTTTGACCGGCCAAAAAGATATAAGAAGAACTAAGTGTTGTGCAATTATTTGTTCAAGATCTATGTACCGGACAATTTTTTTTTTTTTGGGTGCGCTCATGGACTTGGTACTCATAATGCATGATATTAGTTATATGTTGGATGCATTGCAAATAATTAGCCAATTAAGGTGATGCCAAAATTTCTAACATGTTTCCACTTTCACAGTGATTCTCGGTTTCGACAGAAAAATGGGTGGCCAACCGGTAAACAGAGAGCGACTTACTGCCCAAACCTCTGTTGATCCGATCGATTTCGACGAATTTCGAATTTTCAATTTTGAGGCTAAACCGGCCTGGAGCGGTTCTAACGAGTAATGTAAATCTTTCTTAGCGGTGGCAGGACGTCAATTCTGCCATTGAATCGCGAGCAAGCCTCTGTTGATCCGTTCCGCAGCATGCATGAGCATGTGGCGCAAATGATTAGTTTCTGTTCTGGTCAACGGCCATATGAGTTGAACTTGGGCTCCCCCTTATTAATTACTCCCTGCCATGGCTGTCGGGCAAATCGGGCACAACATAGTACTCCAAGCAAGCATCTCCGCATGGTTTTCCACACACGTTGTATACTAACAGCAGATTCCATAGTACTGTGTGTCATATGGACCAGCTGTGCACTACGTACGGTGTTGTTCCTTGATCTATACTGGAGTATAATTAACACAGATGGATCGAGATGCAGTCTGGAATCGAGTCTGGAAGAAACGCGCGGCCATGACGATGACGACGACGCTCTCCTTCGCCGTGCGCCGGAAGAATCCGGTGCTCGTTGGCCCGGCGACCGCGACGCCCCGCGAGACGAAGCGCCTCTCCGACATCGACGACCAGGAGTTTTGTCGTGGGCATGTCTCCAACGTCTTATTCTACCGCGGCAGGTTGCAGGCCGACGAGCGCGACCCGGCGGTTGTCATCCGCCGCGCGCTCGGCGAGGCACTGGTGCCGTACTACCCCCTCGCTGGGCGGCTGCGGGAGGTGGAGGAGCGCAAGCTGGTCGTGGACTGCACCGGCGAAGGGGTGCTGTTCGTGGAGGCTGACGCGGACGTGCGGCTGGCGGAGCTCGAGGCCTCCGGGCTGAGGCTGCCTTTCCCGTGCATGGATCAGCTGCTGTTTAAGGGGGAAGGCTCCAGCGACGTCCTCAACAGCCCCTTGCTGCTTATCCAGGTATGGACTTGTGCTTGGCAGCCTAAGCATGCAGTTTTGGTTTTTGTTCGTGATCTTCGTCACTGCTTGCTAGGTGACCCGGTTGCTCTGCGGCGGCTTCGTGTTGGCGCTCCGACTCAACCACACTATGTGCGACGCCATAGGCATCGTCCAGTTCCTCTCCGCTGCCGCCGAGCTTGCCCGTGGTCTCCCTGAGCCGACCATCACTCCTGCTTGGTCCCGCGAGCTACTGACGGCGCGCAGTCCACCGAGGGCAGAAGAATCATGCCCTCACCCCGAGTACGACGCCATGCCGTTGCCACCGCCGCCGTCCGATGACATGGTGCTGCGCACATTCACCTTCGGCCCAACCGAGATGGCTACAATAAGAATGCGTCTCCCGCCGTGCCTCCGCGAAACGGCCACGACCTTCGAGGCGATCACCGCGGCCATCTGGCGCGCTCGAGCTCCCCCCAGACGAGCAGGTGCGCCTGAACGTCGTCTACAATTTCAGGGGCGTGCGTGGGCTGGGGCTCCCTGTTGCCGGCTACTACGGCAACGCGACCGTGGCCTCGCCGGTGCTGTCCACCGCCGGAGAGCTTCTGGCCAGTTCGCCGGGCGACACGGTGGAGATGGTGCAGAAGGCCAAGGCCGCCGTGACCGCGGACTTCGTGCGGTCCACGGCCGACCTTCTCGTGTTACGTGGCCGCCCGGCCATGGCATTGGCGAATACCTTTTTCGTGTCAGACCTCAGGCACGCCGGGTACCGTCGCGTCGACTTCGGGTGGGGCGATCCGGTGTACGGTGGCACTGCCTACAAGTGGCCCGGGCTGGGCGTCCTCCTCGCCGTCAGGAATGGTGGTGGGGAGAACGCCGTGGGCGTGCCCATCCTGCTGCCGCCACCAGCCATGGATCGCTTCGTGGCGGAGGTCGACATGCTCTTGACCCCGCTGCCTGTTGGTGCCCAGGCATCGTCGCTACCGCCCCGAGGGAGACTTTGAAATCTGCTTCGTCACATACGAATCACCTAGATCGATCACCCCAAGAATTTTTAGATCCAATCCAAGCGCCTTTCGAAATATAAGGGATCGGTAATGAGGGATTCTTGGATTTTCCCTTTTTATTTTGTTGTTCTTTTTCTTCTCAACTTTCATGAGTCATGACCAATTAAACTACCTCTGCTTATGCTTTGCCTGGCCAAACACATCGTGAATCGTATCTGATGGAATCCATCCCATATATGCTCGTTGATTCTGAAAATTCTCCCCCTCCTAGGAGAGTCCTCTCCCCTATCGTGAGATCTCACACGGCAGCATGACCTTGTTTCTGATTCTCGTGGATTATTCTCAAACTGTAGGAAATTCTCTCCCTTCTCCTCTGCTCTCGCAAAAAAGGTATATCCAGTTTCATATATGATGGCACCATCTATTATATATATAATTGACGAAAAAAATAAGACGCCACGTTCGCTCTAAAATGGTAGAAACTCCCACGTTAATCTGAGAAAATAAGAAGAGAAAATTACCCACCACTACCATTATGAAAAAAATTAATCACAAACCCCCTATAAATATTTATAAAATAGCTAAATTCGGTATAATAAAAATAGCCAAAATACTCTTGGCACCTATTTCTAAATTACCTACCACGCCATTACGAGTCAAAAAGAATAGCTAAATTCGAAAACAAATAACCAAAAATACACTTCAGACCTATTTTCTAAATTACCCACTATGCCATTATAAGTCCAAAAAATAACTAAATTGGGATTATAAAAGATAGCTAAAAATATTCCTAATTTTTATTTCTAATTTACCTATCATACCATTATGATTCTAACATAGCTAAATTATGACATGATGAGTAAGCAAGCTGAAAAAAAGCTATGATGATGACCTGCCAATGGCATGACAAACAAACGGGGGTACGAGATAGGTAGCGCGTGGCGGTCATAGCTCATAGCCGAGAGTAAAGGTGAGTGAGAACTGAAAAACAAGTTAAAAAGGAGGACGGGAAGAACCTTGAACGAGAGGGCGACGAGCAGGCAAGTTGAACAACAAGATGACTAACCTACCATTAGGAAGGCGAAGGGGCAAGGTGACGCGTGAAGGTAGTAGTCCTTGCAGGAGTGAGCGATAAATAGGCAGGACAGATAACGAGTTGGCAGAAGTACCTGATGAACAAGTGACCCGGACAACAAGCCAAGGCGACAACTAGTAGAGCATCATTACGAGCAGGCGAGGGATTCGACCGTAGGAGAGAGCATATAAAGTTTATTACAAAATATCATGAAATACCTACATATAAGTTTATAAAATTTATACTATTATCGATATAAAAACAATCAACTCTAGCCGCGCAAATGCGCAGGTAACCATAATATCATGAAATATCTACATATAAGTTTATAAAATTTATACTATTATCGATGTGAAAACAATCAACTCTAGCCGCGCAAATGCGTGGGTAACCATAATATCATAAAATACCTACATATAAGTCTATAAAATTTATACTATTATTGATGTGAAAATATTCAACTCTAGCCGCGCATTGCGCGGGCAACCATACTAGTTTTGTAGTTATTATATGGTACTCTTAGCTTGCACATTTGGAGGGTTTTTGCCAAGCCAATGTTGATTGACTTAGAGTAACTCTAATGGAAGCCCCTACTCCAGCCCCCACTCAACATTTAGAGGTTGAGGACAAAAAAACAACTCCAATAGAGCCCCAACTCAGGTCCCTACTCTAGAGAGGCCCCTAGATTTCTCCCTCCGACCCCTTCACCTATGGGTCCGCAAGCGAGCTCCTCTCGCCCGTTTCGCCTCCTTCCCGCGTGCTCTCCCGACCCAGGCCAGCGCCAGGCCTGCCGCCACCGGTTGGCGCTATGCATCGTCCTCGACCTGGCGTCCCTCCGCGATGTGGCCTCCTCATCCCTGCCGCCAGGACGCCTATCTCCAAGCCCGCCGCTGGCCAGATCTGGGCCACCAGCGATGAGATGTCCTTCCCTAACCACGCTGTTGCCGGGACGCTCTTGCCCACCACAGGGACGCTCTTCCCCGTCACCAGCACATCCTCCTCCCTCGAGGTACTCTCCTCGTTCCTCTTGTGAGCTCCGCCGCCATATTTTATTTGGCTGCCGCCGCCATATTTTTGTTGGCTGCCGACGTATTTATGCCCCAGAAAGTGTCTCTTATGCAACCCATTTGTTTCTGATCTTCGTGGTTGCGGCCGTGCATGGACGTCGCCCATATATAGTGCTTAATAAAACCTGCCAAAATGGTGCCTATCTGTTGCCAACTACATCTGTTTCAAAATAGATGTTTGGCTTTGGGCACAAGAATAAAGGAGAGTGGATAATATGGGTACACATGGAACGGGAAGGAGAGAGATAGAGATATACTGAAAAGAGAGAAATGTGCATTGAGATAATGACAAGCAATTTGAGAAAACTGTTGAAGTCTAGAATGATCAGTATTTTGGAACAGAGGTAATACTCTTTAGTATAACGACACCTTAGTCCTTATGTGTGGTTAGGTGAATTGTTGGAAAAGATAGGTGAATTAACTAGTGCACTACACATAGTTTCTGCGGTGTAATAAGTTATTTTAGTATTAATTGAATTGATTATGTCAATCTTTTTCGTATGAGTACCTGATGGCATATTGTGTTGCTACTCTATTGTGGTATGGAGTATCATGTTGTTAATCTATTTGGTATGTCCCATATGGTTTACATATGAAGCTAGCTTGATGCAATGGCAACAGAGAGATGTTGACCGCAATTGATGATTCACTCGTGCAAGCATAAAGTATTTGCACCTTTAATACAACCCTCCTCTTATCAAGTCTAATAGCTAGCCAAGCCACTATATCAGCTGCCTACATTATTCGTATGAGTACCTGGCCACTATAACGCTTCAAATTATTGCTAGAGTTATACGTGGATGACAAGTTCGTAGCCTTGATTAGAGTGAGGTACGAATAAAAATACATTGAAGTATGAATAAACTTGTATATGATGCAACAGGGAGAGCACTAAATGGAATCAAATTTTAGACCGGCGGAGAGTGTAAGTAGGACCGGCAGATCGTCCTTGCTCCGCACCAACGACTGTACGCAGGAATGACTTGAGGTGCGCCCTGAGAATCTTGCCTGAAGGCGACCTGGGAATGGCGTCGACGAACACCACTTTCCTGATCATCTTGTAAGGCGCCACCTTGTGCTGCACGAAGGATAGAACGTCCTGCGCCTGCAGGTGGTGACTCTCTGGCTTCCTGACCACGCACGCCACGGGGATCTCTCCGGCTTCGTCGTCAGGGTACCTGCCACGCCCCCAGGAGGACCAAGAATGCATATACATATATTTAGTGTGTTCTAACTTCTAAGTTTTACAGAATTGATGTTACGGGGATGTGGCCAGCTTACGGTGCGACAGCGGCGTCTTGGATTCCGGGGTGCATGGCGAGGACGTCCTCGAGCTCGGCGGGCGCGACCTGGTAGGCTTTGTACTTGATGAGCTCCTTGAGCCTGTCCACCACGTGCAGGAGGCCGCGGGAGTCAACGTAGCACAGGTCGCCAGTGCGCAGCCACCGCTGCCCGGCGGCGTCCGACACCAGAGCCGCCACGGTGGCGTCCTCGTTCCGCAGGTAGCCCTACATCACGGAGGCGCCCCGGAGCCACAGCTCGCCGGTGCGGTAGGGAGGGAGGGCCTCCCCAGACTCCACGTCCACGATCCTCGCCTCTACGCACGGGGCCAGCCGCCCAATGGAGAGGGACGACAACGGTGGGGACCCGTCGGGTTTGTCCAGTCCGTCGTTGTCGTGGTCGGATGGCAAGTCGCACATGGTGATGATCCCCGTTGTCTCGGTTAGTCCATAGCACTGCAGGCACGCAACGTGGATCACTGCTGTTAATTACACAATTCATTAGGCGTGGCTGTGAGTTGGTTTTTCTTAAAAAAAGGGAATATATTTCAAAAATATTCCAGCCTCTACATCGACCAATGCATGTAGCTGTTGCAAAACTTCATTATTACAAACTGAACCAAAAAGGGCTGTGAGTTGGTGATTATACCATACTAGTGTGCACCATATATATCATGCTAATATCCACAATCGGCATTTCACATTTCCCAGCTCACTAAGGCGGTACTATTTTGCATTTTCTGCAATCGGCATACATACTCAACCTTAACATTTCATAAAGTTTATTTATACTCCCTCTGATCTCAAATATAAGCCGCTTATGACATTGACATGTATTTTAACATAAATGTTGACAATAAATAACCGCAAATACAGTAGAAACTGGTAATATTACAGAAGATAACCATAATTAATTATTGAAATTACTGAACAAAATTTCACAATTTTTACCAAAAGCAATTCAGTAATTCTTGATCATTTCCTTCAGTAAAAATTACTAGGTGTAGAATAATGTTTTTTATGTATATATATGGATCAAGGGTACTATCATAGTATACATTTTTACTAGTATAGCCAGTAATAATAACTGTGTTTTCATGTTCCTCCTCCCTAGCTATATCTCTCCTGTACAACAATACAACTAATAGAGACTGAGTTTAATAGTAATAACTATTTAAATATACCAACTTTGATTCTAAAGTTACATGGTGATTAATTTCCAAACCTTTTTTTAAAAATTTAATGACCATGTAACTTTAGAATCAAAGTTGGTTCAAGCCTAGGAAGTAGTCAACAAAGAAAAGATTCCCCTGTATGCTACCATTTTTTGAGAAAAGATATACCTCGTAACATGAAGAGAAGATACCGATCGTTGATCAACTAGTGACAAAAATATAATTCACAAAAAGAAGTCAACGATCTGTATGCACGGATTAGTGTGTTACGCTATTTATTCTCTTTTATAAAGGCCGGACCGCAGACATGAGGGTCGAGGCATGCAAGAGATAGTATGATCTTGTATGTCCAGTAGACAAAAGGAGCCTCAGAAGTAACCTGGCCAAGGCTGACGCGGGGGAAGCAGCTGCGAAAGCGCGCCACGTGATGGCGCAGCAGCGGCGCTCCCGAGGACACCACCTCCCTGAGGCGCAGGCGTGGGATCCACGCTGCCGCCACCTTCGCCAAAGAAGCGACCATGGGCGGGACCACCAGGAGCCTCGTGACGCCGTAGTCCGCCATGGCTGCCATCAGCTTGTCCGCCGAGAACCTTCCCGGGACCAGCACCGTCGTGGCGCCCATGGCTGCGGTGCCCAGCACGAACGCCGAGAAGCCGAACATGTGGAACATGGGCACCACGCACCCGTACACGTCGTCTTCCACATTGTCGAGACGCCGCCACAGACGTTCCAGCGACGCCGCCATGGCGACGGCGTTGCCGTGCGTGCAGACCACGCCCTTGCTCCTCCCCGTCGTGCCAGACGAGTAGAACAGAAGCGCCGCCTGGTGGTCGCCGTCGTCCGACGACGCGCACGCCGCCCACTCGTCGTGGCCGTCGACGCCGGCGAGCAGCTCGTCGATGAGGACGACGCGCGTCGTCGTCGTCATCTGGGCTTTGCGGAGCTTGGGGGCGAGGTCGGCGGTGGTGAGCGCGAGGAAAGGCTCGGAGTCTTGTGCCTGGCCGGCGAGCTCGTCGGATGTGAGGAGCGGGTTGGCGGCGGAGAGCACGGCGCCGACGGCGAGCACGGCGAGCGAGAGCGCCGGGAAGTGGAGCGAGTTGGGCGCGACGAGGAGGACGACGTGGCCGCGGCGGAGGCCCAGGGCGCCGAGCGCGCTGGCCGCCTTGAGGGAGAGCGCGCGGAGGCCGGCGAAGGAGAGGGAGGCGCCGGTGGACGTGTCCACGAAGGCCGGGCGATCCGGAGGAAATGCCCGCAGCCGGGAGAAGAGGTAGCTCGGGAAGGAGGTGTCGGTGGCGGTGGCCTCGGTCGCCGGAGAGTGGCGGCTGCGGTAGGTGCCGGTGGTGGCGCAGTAGCCGGCGGTGAGGTGCGTCGTCTCCGTCCCCATCTCTGCAACTCGGTTGTGATTTGTGAGGAGAGACAGAGCTAATTAATTCTGAAAACTTATGAAGGCCGATGCAGCGCGATCATTGACCGGGAGCTAAGTCAACTGTGGAAGTAAAATGGTTAACATGCTTCTTGCTGTGACTTCATCCAACGATCTATTGATATTCGTTGCATTGTATGATATTTTATTCGTACCCATCTTATCAATTCCATCGAGTGCATTTCTTAATTTGCTTTTCAGACTCTTCTGAATCATCGAATGCCTTATGAGAATCTCACGATTATGATGGAGGAACGTTACATTATAAGGTTGAACTTTTTTTTTTCTCATAGGCATAACCGCTTTTCGTGCAACATGCTTCTTGTATGATATTGTGAGCCGGTGGTGAGGTACGTCGCCTCCATCCCCATATCTCCGCAACTCGGTTGTGACTTGTGAGCCGAGGCAGGACGGGCTCCTCAACTAGCTAGTACAAAACTAGAAGAGAAGAGGGCTGGGACAACGCGATCATTGACCGGGAGCTGATTCATACATTAAATTAGCAGATATTCCCTGTAGCTACCAGTCAACTGTGTAAGATTGATTGTTAAGCTTCTCTCGATATGAACTGCGTCGTAGTATGATACTGTATCTGTATCATCTTATCTTATATTTACCACTAATCGGAGCCTCCACGCTACTTGCAAGATCATATTTATTACTCTTTTTTGTGCTTCCACGTTAATTACAGAAAAATCCAAAATCAAATAAAAAAACAAACAAATACCCAGCCGGATTGTATGGACTTAATCGATCGTAGCAACAACAACAGCTATTGGATCTAAAATTCCTAAAATTATTCATCTCACGTTTTAATATTGTCATTACGAAAGAATTAGTCCAAGTACCCCTAGTATCTAGCTAGCTACGGCATAGATGAGTCTGCATCTTCCTAGCATATAAATGGAGAGTCAATCCAAGCATTCCAATGGTATATACATTGAGTTCTTATATATCCTTTTGCATGTATACTGGTTTCAGGTCCCCAGTTGATTCCAAAGATAATTGAAATGCAATCTTTTCCATTTGTTCAACAGAGTTTCAGATCAGTTAGAAACTTATAAAATAATGACATCTTGCGAGTACGATGATGAACGTAATGTTTCAAAGGCTGGACTTTTCAACATTATTTGATGCAAAATAATGCAATAGAAAATCTCAAGAAGGCTAAATATTGCCGCTGATATTGTTTAGGACTGACTTTGCTCACATGTAAATCAATGGACCTGAAGCACGTCAGTGATTCCCTGCTGGTCTCAAGCACATGAGGTTTGATCCCGCTCAACAATGTCTAGGCCAGCGTTAATTAGGTCCGAATCTTTTGTTTTTTGAAAGCCAAATGTTTTAGAGCATTACAAGGAGTCTGTGTGCAGGCCGCAATTTCAGAAATTCAAAGCCAAAGAAAAAAAAAGTAACGTGAAGCTATCAAGTACGTAGTAGCATTCTTTTCTCTACTCTCTCTTAGGTGTAACAGGGCACGAGCACCTGCAATTCCCCAGTTCATTGCTTCTACTTGCATTCTCTGTAGCAACCCTTTTTTTTTTTACTACACAGTACAACTTAGATACTCACAACGCACGCACACTCACCCTTATGAACGCACATACGCAAACCCTACTCCTATGAGCATCTTCGAAGACTGAGCCGGCAAATCCTTCAAATTGACGAAGTCACCACTGGCGCCTCGCTGTCGACGACCACGTCGCCTACCGCTGAAAGCACAAATGCCGTTAAATCCTAGAAAATTCTCTGTACCAACCTAGGTAAGCTCTTCACTTTGAATGGTACCTCAATTGCGTTCCTTCCACCACTCTCACAGCACAAGAATGATAAGGGTCTTGACTCTTGACACCACGCCTTAGGCTTTGCGGTTGCAGGGGCTTTCCAAGGAATTGGATTTGGAGATGGCAGACCAAATGCTTCAGAGCGCTGGGCATTCAACAAACAAATGCAGCGATGGCACGTTGTGCAAACATATTGACTTACAAACGGACGGAACTGCAGCTGTTGAGCCATCCACACTCGATCTTGGACCAGCATCCATGTAATTTTTTTTTTGCATTTGGGAGTCGACCACGCTTTCAAAAAAAATCCTCTTGTACTCCTTGTTTGGCAAATTGTCAAATTGCACTAAGTAATCGGACTTGGCATAATATTTACCATTTGCCCTCATCGTCAATTTGATGGAATGCAGAATTTGGTTCAGGCAGGCTCCACAAACTTTCCTAAGAGAGTTGTGTTTAGACAGTAAAAAAAACTTATGATACGTGACGTTTCGTTAACGACATAAAGCCTAAAAGCATAAAACATTAGTTGAAATCTGTAACGATTCAGTGATGAAAATCCGTTCGTCACCTATCGTGCTTATTAAAACATATTTTGTGACGAAAACACTTCATCATTCTTTTGTGACTATCCTTCCATCGTCAAGCCTCAAAACATCACAAAACCCAACAAGGGCCCTATAACAGCCCATTATTTTTGGCCTAAGCCGATTCAAAAGCCCACCGTATATGAAACATGGACCACCATTAAGCCCACTAATTTTCTAGGTCTACCCCATTATATTTTGGGCCTGACTCATCCTTTTTCATGCAATGTAATTTTTGGCTCAACATTTTTTCCTTTTTTCTTTTGTGTAGATGGATTGCCCAATTTATTCATACATGACTTGTTTATTTATCTTCATACATGGCTGTTTTTTCATAGATAATTTGGTCCATTTTCAGATGCATATATGTCCAGGACATTATCAGTATCAAATATTCCAATTCTGATAAAAAATATTTAATTAATATTACATAATACTATCCATACCCAACAGTACAAAGTGCGCCATAACGTTCACATCAGATCACAATTAGAATAATTCATGTTCTCTCCACTCCAGTACTTCCAGCAATCTGTGGTAGACAAAGCATCACGTGATTGATATAGAGAAAGATTACATACATCACTAGGAATTAAGCTAGTAGTCAATAAGTTAAAAAAGAGTATGCAAGTGTTTTGCGAAACATTTAGAACGACAAGTCATATCACTCGATTGGATCTCCTTCAGCTTAGCATAGCACACTCGAGTTAAACACATGCATAGTCTATCGATAGCAAAATGTTCATTCCAGATTGTGGAGGTTTGCACTGAAGTGTGCAGAACTGCTGATATTTTGTTCTTTTCACTAATAAATGATTCTATCTCCAAATTAATTCCCTCTTGTGGACATGGTTTGGCATTGAAGGGCGCGCGTCAGAGATCAATTCGTCAAACCAATCAACATGATTCACAAGGAAACGTCATGAGAACAAATAATTGCATACATTATCTAAATCGAAGACAGCACACACATCAACTTTCTGGAAGCACATAATATTTATTTATTCAGATATGAGGAATAGATCTCAGCTTCATTCCACATGCACCCAAACTATGTGGAACAGTAAAGTGAAAGAGCGCATAACTGAAAATTACCTCAGTTTGGGGTGAGATCTACCATGGTGGCTCTCCAAGTTTTCATGTTGCACAGCATATTCAACCAATAGATCCCATGGAGCAGATTTTGTTTTACGTTGTATATTCAGGCCATAGAGCCCTACCCTTTAGACTTGAGGTTGTATAGTTTCTTCAGAGCCTTTGTTTTATGTTCCCCAATTCAATCAAATAAATGACCATTTACAACTGAAATTTGGCGAGTAGTCCATCCAATCAATTACCAGCACAAAGTATATGCAAAATATAGCAATATAATATTATGAAAGAACTATCCGAGGCAAATCTAGCTGCTCATTGTTTTTTTTTTTAAAAAAAAATTTGAATTCCAAGTCAGTGTCTTAATTAGTGAAGAATCATGGGATTCATTAAGTGAAGAACCATAGGCTTCATTAGGTAAAGGATCGACAGCTTCATTAAGTGGACTTCTGATGAACTATTGACCTTCAAGAACCAAATTAATGTTATGATGTGGAAACACAGTCCACTCACCAATTGTTCACTTCAAATGTGTCAAGTTAATCAGAAGTTTAACAAAGCAGGGGGTTAAAACAAGTATTGTAGCATACCCTATACTTAAGTTATTAGGTTACATGTTGTGAATAATAAAGTGCATTGTTTGCGCACTTGAATAAATCAAAGTTGCTGCGTGTCGGTGTTAAGAAACCGGCCGACAAGTAAATTTGTAACTACGGCGTCTAACAATCTTCTATGATGGCGAGAGTTTCGCGAGAGAGGCAAGGTTTATACTGGTTCAGGCAATCGATGCCCTACGTCCAGTTCGTGGGTGGTTCGTGTTTCGACTTGCAGAGGGGAGCTACAAGTGTTGGCGAGGGAGGAGAAAGACTCCAAGCCTCTTCGTCTGTGTGTGTTGTATATCTGTTCGGACTCGATCCCCCCTCCTCATGCACCCAGCTCTCCTTTTATAGTCAAGGAGTGAGCCGGTTTACAAATGGGAACGGGGCTTTCGGGTTGTGGGCAGCGCGGCTACGCGCCGCACTAGTCTGATCCCTAGCCGCTACTGTGGCTCTAGTCAGGCGGCGTCCTGTCAGCCTGGTCGCCGGGCAGGTGGTCGAGATGTCAACCCAGACTGTCGCGGCTGTCTTGTCGCCGGTCTGGTCTTCGTCCCTGTTCAGGGTGATGATGATGTCGTAGCCATCCCGTTGCTGTACTCGAGGTGTCAGGCGGCGCCGCGAGATGGGACGGGTGTCACTGTGCAGGTCAGATCGCGTGCCTGCAAGTGTATGAGTTGCTGGGTAGAGTTAAGGCTCCCCAGCTACTCGTCGTAAATGCCTGTCCTCTTTGCCAGAGGAAAATCTTCTCGACGAAGTCTCCCAACTCGGGGTCGGGCGAAGCGCGGCTTGTGGGCCCGCCCGACTGGGAGTCGGGCGAGGCGGAGTTCGTGGACCCCACCCGACTCGGGGTCGGGCGGGGCGGAAGTCGTGGGCCCGCCCGACTGGGGGTCGGGCGAGGCGGAGTCTGTGGACCCCACCCGACTCGGGGTCGGGCGGGGCGGAAGTCGTGGGCCCGCCCGACTGGGGGTCGGGCGAGGCGGAAGTCGTGGGCCCGCCCGACTGGGGGTCGGGCGAGGCGGAACTTGTATGTGTCCTCGGGGTCGGCCGTGGGCCCCTCGAGCGCTCTGTTGTCGTGTACCTGTTCCTGTGGGCCCTACACAATTAAGCTGAGACGGTTAGCAGGATTAAGTATCCTAGATCAGGATACCCTGATTTGGGTATCCGTCAGTAGCCCCCGAGCCTGGGCGGCGGCCGGGGGTCGTGGTCGCCGTCGAGGCTTGTCGTTGTCTTTCCGAGGGTATTTTCGTACTACTCCTACCGGTGGGTGCGCGCGAGCGCACCCGCCGGGTGTAGCCCCCGAGCCTCGGTACAAGTGGTTTACTTGTGCCGAGGGTGACAAAAAAGGTTTTCCCGAGACCACGCAGTAGGTCATTGTTTGCGAATGCGAGCCCCCGAGTCCTCGCTCGATGCGCGGATCCGTCCGAGGGTCGTTTCGTCTTTTTGTTTCGTCCGTATCCGCGCGTCTTTACGGTAAGACGGGACACGCATGAGCCGGCCACGTCATTCCTCGATGGTTCGATGCGTGGTGCTCGTTTAAGCTGCAAACGGGTGTGTCCGAGTGAAGGCCTCGGCTTGCCCTTCGCGGGGATCCGATTGAGACTAGCTGGAGTCGGCCTCATTAAGATCCGAGTTCCTGCCTTTTTCGATCGCCGACTCCTTTCGCTCGGAGTCAGTGGGCTCGATGCCCTCCCTCGATGGGAGATCAAGGTCGAGGTTTTTTAGACTCAGACTCGGACGCTACCGTCAGAGGCCCATTGTACTACGGTGTACGGGTTGCGGTCGCTGGGGACCCCTCTTTGGTGGCCCCTCACTTAGTTTTGCCCTGGAGCGGCCGTTCGAACCCTTTCGCGGGGCCGGCCTTCGAACTCCTGGGCCGGAAACTGGGCCGTCGGGGCGTTTTCAGCCCCTAGCCTTTATTACCTGTGGGCCCGGCCGGGATTCCAAGCCCGCCTGGGCCGTCATCGTGCGTCGTGGAGACGCGACGGTTCGCCTTCCGCGCGGATCGAGGCCACGATCTGTCTTCGTGCGGTAGTGGAGCAGGCCATGATGGCGGTTTTTAAGGCACCTGCACCGGTTAGATCGCGAAACAGGGGAGGCGCGGGGAACGATGCGTCGTGTGAACGCGATAACTATAAAAGGGGGATGAGCCCAACCTCATTTGTCTTACCAGGTTTTCGCGACCTTTCGCATCCACCGCCGCTCGCCTTTGCGCAAACCGCTTCGTCTTCCTCGCCTCGCTCGCTCTCCAACCTCCCTTCGTTTCGCCGTCGCTCCGCGTCCCTCGCCCGCATTCGCCTATGGCGGATTGGAGCCGGTCCAACAGCACCAAGGGGAACCTCGATGCCCTGGTTGCGCGCGGCCTCCTGATGCCTCTCACCGCGGAGCGGGAGTGGCTGGTACCCGGGGAGGAGAGGATCCCGTCGCCGCCGGACGGCTACATTGTCTCCTTCCGCTCCTTCCACGAGCGCGGCTTCGGCATGCCGCCTCTTCCCTTCCTCCGCGGCCTGCTTCACCACTACAAGTTGGAGCTGCAGCACCTCAACCCCAACTCCATCCAGCACATCTCCGCCTTCGTCGCCTTGTGCGAAGGTTTTTTGAAGATTCGCCCCCATTTCCACCTTTTCAAGTACTTCTTCACCCTCGCGCTCCAGACCAAGAAGGACGCGGAAGGGAATCCGCGCGCCGTCCCGATCGGCTGTGCTAGCTTCCGGCTCCGGAGCACCCGGGCCCGCGAGTACATCACCATGCCCGTCACCGACACCAACAAGGGTTGGCACGAGAGGTGGTTTTACCTCAAGAACACCGCGCTCGCGCCGCTCCCGGAGTTCACCGGGCGCCTGATCGAAGAGGCGCCCGAGTGCTGGGGTTGGGGTCCGGCCGCCCCTGACAAGAAGAAGTTGGCCGACCTCTTGGGTACGATCGACAAACTCAAGAGGGACGGCGTTGCGGGCGTCGGGGTCATTGGCGCCTACCACGTCAGGAGGCTTGCGCCGCTCCAAGACCGGCGCCTCCCCATGTGGGAGATGGGCCGCGACTTCGCGTGGGAGGGGACCTGCATGGTGGACCCCCACGCGGAGCCGCGGATTTCCGTCCGAGAGCTGAAGGCCCGGCTCTCGGAGGCGATGGGGAAGACAGCGGCGGATTGGGATAGCTTTGACTATCCGATCCCGGGCCACCCGCCGATGCTTCCGGAGCAGGGGGCCCTACAATTCGTAAGTTTTTCGGTTTGGTTTCGATCCCGATTCGGCGTTGTTTCGATTTTTCCGATTTTTCGCTTATACACTTTTTCTTGGATTTAGACTGGCGTCGCCTTCCTTCCTTCTGCCGCCCCTCTTCCCGAGGTCTACGACGCCGTCCGCGCGAGCAACAGGGAGCAGGCGGAGCGGCAGAAGGCCCGCAAAGACCGCGAGGACGCCAAGAAGGCGAAACGGGTGAAGAGGGAAGAGGAGAAGAGACGGCGTCGCCGCCGAGGCGACGTGGTCTCCGACTCCGAGGACGACGACGACGACGATGATGACGACGGTGGTGACGACGAGGGCGGCGATGACGGCGCCGATGACGACGATGACGACCAGGTCGACTGGGATCGACTGGGAGGTCGCTCGCCGGGTCCCAACGTCGCCGGCGCTTCAGGCAGTGGGGGCGCGGCAGGCTATTCGCGGCCGGCGGCTCCCCCCGCCTCCGTGGCTCTCACCTTCTCCCCCGCGAGATTGCTTCCCGTGGCGACGGCCATGGCGGGGCCACTAATGGCATCGGCCGCCGCGACGACATCGGTCGTGGTGACCGTGCCATCGGCGGCGACGAGCTCGGCGGTGGCCGCGGCGACGATGGCATCGACGGGCGCCTCGACCGCGGCTCCTTCCACGACCTCATCCGCCATAATCACCGCGCTGCCGTCCGCCGGGATGGTGACGACCGTGGCGTCCCCCACGGCCCCGTTGGCCGTGGTGACTTCGGCGTCCGTGGCGGCGGCGGCGACCACGGCAGCTTCTGAAGCTTCGCCAGCCGTGGCGACCGTGGTGGCAACGGCTCCCGCCGTCTCCGCGACGGCGGTATCCTTGGCTCCGCCAGTCGGGGTGACTCCCCCGCCCGAGTCGGCGGGGACCGCCGCCGTCCCCGCGACGGCGGTTTCGGAGGCGATCGCCGCGGTGGCGACGGTGGCGTTTTCTGCAGGGGACGACGGCTGCAGCGGCGAGTGCCCTCTCGGGCAAGAGGGCGCGTGATGAGGCTGGGTCGTCCGCCGGCCCGACCCCGAAGCGTCAGCCATTCCGGTTAGTACTTGACTTCGCTGCGTTTCTTTTACTTCTTTATTTCGTTCGCTAATTCTCTTTTGTTTCAGGGGTCCGCTGCAGGTCCTGCCACGGAAGCAGCTGCTCCGGTCCTCAGGGGTTTTGGGGACGGCGCTCGGCTCGGCGGCGAGCGCGGTGGCGCCGGCGGCAAGCGTGGCGGCGCCGGCGGCAAGCACGGCGGCACCGGCAGCAAGTGTGGCGGCACCGGCAGCGAGCATGGCGGCGCCGGTAGCAAGCATGGTGGCACCGGCGGCGAGCACGTCGGCAGAGGCGGCTCCAGTGGTCGCCGCGTTGACGGGGACGGGCAGCTCCGCGCTGTCCGGGCCGTCGGGGCCTCGTCTGAGCTCCACCACGCCTCCGCTGCCGCAGTCGACTTCGGGTGCGCCCACGGACGTCGATGTCCTGCGCGTCCAAGGGCCCGATGGACAGGAGCGGGTCCTCAACGAGCCGGCGGAGCGGCAACTCTGGGGCGTGCTTAGCCAGAATCAAGGCCAAGCCATTTATGCTCTGGAGACCGCGCTCCGCGCGATAAAGGCGATGGGGGCCCCGACTCAGGTGCGTACATCCTCACTCTTTCGCAGAGTCTTTTTCCCGCTTTTGTTCTGCTTATCCCTCTTCATTGTCTCAGGAACTGTCCAAGTTGAGTCGGGCCAAGTCGAACTGCATTCGCTTCCAAGAGAGCGAACGAGTTCGGCTTGATGAGGAGGGGCAGGCCGTGGTGGAGCAGGCCACACAGGCCATGCGGGAGGCCGACCAGGCCAAGCTGGCGCTGGCCGGGGCAGAGGAGAGAGCGACCGCCGCCGAAAAGAGGGCCGAAGCGGCGGAGAAGAGGGCCGAAGCGGCGGAGAAGAAAGCCGAGAAGGCGGAGGAGGACGCGGCCAAGGCACGCGAGGCGGCCGACTCCGAACGAGTGCTACGACGGACGTCCTCCGAGTTGGTCTCCCAGCTCACCGCCCGGGTTGCCGGGTTGGAGAAGGAGGTTGACGGTAAGGTTGCTGTACCTCTGCCTTGATCCATTCGCCTCGTCGTTCGCTTGTTTGATTTTCTTGTTTACTTGGTTTTCAGCGCTCAAGGCGGACCTGGAGGTGGCGCGGGGCGAGAACACCCAGCTGGAGCGGCTGCGGATCGGCGCCGAGCTTCTCGTTGACGAGCTGCAGGTGCCACAGCCGGACGGGACCACCAGCCTGGAGGCGCGCCTGCTTTCCATCTCCAACCGCTTCGGTGCCCTCCGTCGTGAGAGCTTCGAGGCCGGAGTCTTCTGGACGTTGGTGATGGAGCAGACGCACTACGGCGACTCCCTCGACCTCGCGGGCTTGTCGCTGGGCATGGTGCCTGGCTTCTCCGACGAAGAGATGGAGGAGCTGAAGAAGAAGGCCGCGCCCGTTGCGGCGACGATTGCCAACCTCCTCGCCTCCTTCGCGTTCCTCTGCCGTCGCCTCCGAGTGACGAGTAGTAGAAGATAGAGTAGTTAGTCGAGTTGGGCCGAGTGGCCCTCATGTAAATATAAAAAACTTGCCTTTAGATAGACGAAACAAGTACTTCGTTCTTTAAATTTGTGTTCGTTCGAAACTTATTCGAAATTTTAAGTGTTTTTCCCTTCGTGACTTCCTCCTCTTTCAGACCGCTTGATTGCCTTGGACCTTTCATTCGACTGACTGGTAACCCAGGCCGCTCCTAGCCGCCGAGGCGTCAGAGTCCCGAGTCGGCCAGTCGGGTCGGCCGAGAGATCGTCGACGCTCAAGTTCTGTCCGAGTCGGACCTGCACTTAGGATTTTCATGTAAATTCCTTAGCCACGGACGCGTTGTCGGCGCAATTTTCGCTCTTGGCCTTGACGCTCGTTTGTCATGGGCATTTTGGATTTTACACGGCCTTTTTTGCACACCCGCCGGGTGGAGCCCCCGAGCCGTTAGGGTCGGGGATCGGCGGTCGGCAGGTCAGGACTTGTTGTGAATTTCAAAAAGACAGAAAGAAACGAACTTTCTTTTTATTTCGTTTGCATGTCTTTGAACGATACAAAAGGAAAAGGAGATACAAGCTAAGGGTAGAAACGACGTAGCTGGTCAATGTTCCACGCGTTGGCGAGTATGCGTCCGTCGGCGTTCTTGAGCTTGTAGGTTCCGGGCCGAAGCACCTCCGCAACGGTGTATGGTCCCTCCCACGGCGGAGTCAGCTTGTGCCGACCCTGATTGCCCTGCAAAAGGCGAAGAACGAGGTCGCCAACCTCGAAAGCGCGGCCTTTAACCTTTCGTTCGTGGTAGCGGCGCAGCGCTTGTTGATATTTGGCGGAATGTAGGAGCGCGGCTTCTCGTGCTTCGTCGATCTGGTCGAGCGCATCCTCGAGGTAGCGCTCGTTGAGGTCCGGGTCAAACGCTTGCACCCGCGGAGCCCCATAATCCAGGTCAGTCGGCAGCACTGCCTCGGCTCCATACACCATGAAGAATGGAGTGTAGCCAGTGGCACGACTCGGCGTCGTCCTTAGGCTCCATAACACTGCATCGAGCTCTTTCGCCCACCGACCGGCAAATTTCTTGAGCTTGTTGAAGATTCTGGGCTTTAATCCTTGGAGGATCATGCCGTTTGCTCGTTCACACTGCCCATTCGTTTGGGGGTGAGAAACAGCTGCCCAGTCGACTCGGATGCCGTATTGATCGCAAAAGTTCAGGAATTTCTTCCCCGTGAACTGCGTGCCATTGTCAGTGATGATGGCATTTGGCACCCCGAATCGATGTACAATGTCGGTGAAGAACTTGACGGCTTGCGCCGAGTCAATCTTGCCGATCGGCCTGGCTTCTATCCACTTTGAGAACTTGTCAACGGCGACAAGCAAGTGGGTGTAGCCTCCCGGTGCCTTTTTGAAGGGTCCAACCAGGTCCAGTCCCCACACCGCGAACGGCCAAGTAATAGGGATGGTTTGGAGGGCCTGAGCCGGCAGATGAGTTTTACGAGCATAATGCTGGCACCCTTCGCAAGTGCGCACCACTCGTTGGGCGTCGGCAACGGCGGTCGGCCAATAAAAACCGTGCCGGAACGCGTTGCCGACTAGGCTTCGTGGTGCAGCGTGATGGCCGCACGTTCCGCCGTGGATATCCTGGAGTAACTGCCTACCCTCGTCGAGAGGGATACAGCGTTGGAGGACTCCAGAGCGCCCTTTTTTATACAGCTCGCCGCCGACCATCGCAAATGTCTTGGCGCGCCTTGCGAGTCGGCGTGCCTCAGTGCGGTCGGGCGGAAGCTGTTGTCGCAGGAGATAGTCGATGAAGGGTTGCCTCCAGTCATCGCGGGACCCGGGGTCAGCCCCCGAGTCGGGCGAGGCGTCGCGGGGGTCGGCGGGAGCCCCCGTGTTTTTGTCGCGGTCGATGACCAAGGCCTCGTTGGCCTCAATCGAAACCGGTTCTTGTGCTTGCTCTTTCGTCGGGTCGGCCGACGCAGGATCATTGATGGACGGCTTGTCTTGATCGCAGGCAAAAATGCCTGCCGGGACTATCTCCCGGTTTGATCCCAGCCTGGCCAACGAATCGGCCGTCTCGTTGTCCCGCCGAGGGACGTATTCAACCTGAAAACCATCGAACTTTTCTTCCAGACGGCGGATTTCGGCACAGTAGGCCGCCATCTTGGGGTTAGTGCAGGTGGACTCATTCATGACCTGGTTAACAACGAGCTGAGAGTCGCCAAAGGCTTCGAGCCTACGGACTCCTAACTCGACAGCTGCTTTCATGCCGTTAAGCAGGGCTTCGTACTCGGCTACATTGTGTGATGCTGGGAAATTGAGCCGGATGACATATTGCATTCGCGCACCTCTCGGAGAGATGAGCAGCCACCCACTCCCGGCACCCCTTTTTGTGAGAGAGCCGTCAAAAAACAGCCGCCAACATCCCTTTTCGATAGGAACTATGGGCAACTGAGTTTCGGTCCACTCGGCGATGAAATCTACCAGGGTATGTGATTTTACGGCAGATGGGTGCGTAAATTCTATTCCCTGATCCATTAATTCTAACGCCCATTTAGAAATTTTGACCGACACCTCCGGGTTGCCTAAAACCTCAGCAAGGGGGAAGGAGGAGACGACGGTTACCGGATGGGCGTCGAAGTAGTGGCGGAGTTTGCGCCGAGTGATGACCAGCGCGTATATCACCTTCTGGATCTGCTGCCACCTCGTCTTGCAGTCGGAGAGGACCTCGCTGACGAAGTACACGGGCCGTTGTACCTTGAGCACCTTGCCCGACTCCGTCCGCTCCACTACCAGGGCGGTGCTGACTACCTGCGTTGTCGCCGCTATATAGAGCAACAAGGGCTCCTTCTCGGTCGGAGAGGCGAGAATCGGGGCGCTAGAGAGTCTGGCCTTGAGATGATCAAGAGCCTCTTGTGCCTCGGCTGTCCAGACGAAGTTGTCGGACTTCTTGAGGAGACGATAGAGTGGCAACCCCTTTTCCCCGAGTCGGGAAATGAATCGACTGAGTGCGGCTAAGCAGCCGGTCAGCTTCTGTACGCCTTTCAGGTTTTTGATCGGCCCCATCTTCGCGATGGCTTCGATTTTTTCTGGGTTGGCTTCGATGCCGCGTTGTGAAACGCAATATCCCAGGAGCATCCCTTTTGGGACCCCGAAAACGCATTTCTCGGGATTGAGCTTAATGCCATTCTCTCTTAGCCGTTGGAACACGGCGTTGAGATCGGCGACTAAGTCGTCGGTTCGCATGGATTTGACTACGATGTCATCCACGTACGCTTGCACGATCCGTCCGATGAGATCACCGAAACACTTGATCATACAACGTTGGTAAGTGGCGCCGGCGTTCTTTAACCCAAACGGCATTGTAACGTAACAATATGAGCCGAAGGGAGTGATGAACGCCGTTGCCTCTTGATCACCGATCTTTAGTGGGATCTGGTGATAGCCCGAGTAGGCGTCTAGGAAACACAGGGTTTCGCACCCTGCGGTCCAGTCAACAATTTGGTCGATGCGTGGCAAAGGAAACGGGTCCTTTGGGCATGCCTTATTGAGACTTGTGTAGTCAACACACATCCTCCATTTCCCATTTTTCTTTTTAACAAGTACAGGATTGGAGAGCCACTCGGGGTGATACTTTTCTTTGATGAAGCCGGCGGCAAGGAGCTTTGCCAGCTCGTCGCCTATGGCTCGGCGCCTTTCCTCGTCGAATCGGCGCAACCTCTGCTTGACCGGTTTCGATCCCGGTTTGATGTTGAGGGAGTGCTCGGCGATTTCCCTTGGAATCCCTGGCATGTCCGAGGGTTTCCACGCGAAGATGTCCTTGTTGGCGCGAAGGAAATCGACGAGCGCGCTTTCCTATTTGGCAGAAAGGGTCGCCCCGATGATGACCGCCTTCCCCTCGGGGTCGGACGGGTCGAGGGGAACCTTCTTGGTGTCCTTGGATGGCTCGAACGAGCCGGACGCCTTTTTCGGAGTCGGCGTCTCCTCGGACTCCACGCTGGCGACCTCCGGGAGGTCGGGCTTGTTGATGAGCGCTGCTGCCAGCTCGCAGCACTCTACTTCACACTCGTAAGCACGTTGAACAGACGTGCTCACGGTGATGACACCTCTCGGCCCCGGCATCTTGAGCTTGAGGTAGGTGTAGTTGGGGACGGCCATGAACTTCGCGTAACATGGCCGACCAAGGATCGCGTGGTAGGCGCCGGGGAAGTCCACCACGTCGAAGGTGAGGACCTCTGTGCGGTAGTTGATCGGCGTGCCGAAGGTGACGGGCAAGTCGATTTGCCCGAGTGGCATGGCCGTCTTTCCGGGCACGACCCCATGGAAGGGTGCGCCCGAAGGTCGGATGCGAGAGCGACTGACTCCCATGGCATCAAGGGTCTCTGCGTACAAAATATTTAAGCCACTACCACCATCCATCAATACCTTGGATAGGCGCTTGTTGGAGACGATGGGGTCGACGACGAGTGGGTACCGCCCCGGACGCGGCACGTACTCGGGGTGGTCGCCGCGGTCGAAGGTGATGGCCGCCTCGGACCACTTGAGGAAGGCCGGAGTCGCCGGCTCGGCGGCGTACACCTCTCGGCGCTCCAGCTTCTGGCGCCGCTTGGAGGAGCTAACTCCTTCGCCTCCGAAGATCATGAGGCAGCCGGTGGTTTTCGGAAATCCACCGTCCGCCTCCTTGTCGTCCTTCCCGTCATCCCCGGGGTCAGAATCCTTGTGGTCGGACTTCTTTGCCTTCGCGCCCAGGAACTTCAGCATGAGCCCGCAATCCTTGAGGGCGTGCTTGACGGGGTAGGCGTGGTTGGGGCACGGCGCCTCCAGCATCTTTTCGAAATGCTGGTTCTTGCCGTCGTTGTCGACGGCCGGCTTCTTCTGCTTACGCTCGACGGCCGCGACGAGTGCGTCGTTGCGGCGTTGCTGATCGCCGCCCTTCTTCTTCTTCTGCTTTTGCTTCTTGTCGTGCGGGGCAGACGGACCCGCACCGGAACTCTCGTTCCGCTTTGCCTTGCCTTTAGTCCGGTGAAGGAGGGCATCGACCGCATCCTCACCGGAGGCGTAGCTGGTGGCCACGTCGAGCAGCTCCTTGATGGAGCGCGGGCTCTTGCGGCCGAGCTCATGAACGAGCCCTTCGTTGCTGGTGCCCGCGATGAACGCGGAGATCACCTCGGCGTCAGCGAGATTGGGTAACGCGTTGCATTGCCTGGAGAACCGCTTGATATAGTCCCTCAGGGACTCGTCGGCGCCCTGTCGGCAGTTCCGAAGGTCCCACGGGTTCCCCGGGCGCGCGTACGTGCCCTGGAAGTTGCCGATGAACACCTCCTGGAGGTCAACCCAATCCTGGATTGAGCCCTCCGGGAGATGCTCGAGCCACGTCCTGGCCGAGTCGGCCAAGAAGAGGGGGAGGTTGCGGATAATGAACCGTTCGTCGGTGGCACCGCCGGCTTGGCACGCCAGGCGGTAGTCCTCCAGCCACAACGCGGGATTCGTCTCCCCGTTGTACTTCGTGATATTGCTGGGCGGCCGAAACCGCTGGGGGACGGGAGCCCGCAAGATGGCGCGGCCAAAAGCCCGTGGGCCGGCCGGGACCGGAGCCCGAGGCTTGTCTTCCTCCGGGTCAAATCTCCCGCCACGCCGCGGAGCGTAGACAAAGTCCTCGGTTTCGCACCGTGGACCTCGCCCTTGCTCGCGGCGCCTTGCCCGCAGAATGTCGCGGGCGTCGCGGATCCTGCCGATCCGCTGATGGACCGGCGGCGCGTCCCCAGTCCCACTTTGCTCGGGGGTTTGGTGGACGGAACTTTCGGGTTGTGGCCGCGGCTTGCTTGGCGTGCGGTAGGAAACGCTGGATTCCCACCGCCGTGCAGCAGAGCTTTGCTCGCGCTCGGCCTGCTGCACCGCCGCCAAGTCCAGGAGGTCCTTGAGCTCCCCCTGGATTCTTCGCTGGTCCTCGTTGGACGGTTGCGGGAGCGCGCGCAAAAGTGTCGCAGCCGCGGCGACATTCTGGCTGGGCCTGGTGTATCTGGGCACGAGGTTGCCCGCCTCGGCCAGAATCCGCTGCCGGGCTTCGCGCCCATGGGCACGCACGCGTTCGCGCAGGGCCTGGCGCTGCGCCACCTCGTGTTCGAGCCGCTCGCGCTCCTCCTTGAGCCGCCGCGCGGCTTCTGCGAGCTCGTGTTGGCGTTGGAGCAGACGCTCCAGGTCATCGCCCTCCCGGAGGTCGGCGCTCGCCGGAGGGGTTCCTTGCTGCGCCTGTGTCACAAGCAGGGGCGCGGCTTCTGCGGCCGCTCCGGCGTCCGCCGTCGTCGCGGCCGCTGCAGGGTCTGGCTGCGCCGCCACGTCGTGAACGTTGCGGCGGCTACCTCCGCCGGCTTCCACCACCATGCACTCGCGCGAAGGATGGTGACTGCCGGCGTCGGAGTCGTAGTCGAGGAGGTCATCCTCGTCGCTGTCGTAGTCGTACTCCGCCATACCCACGAGCTCCGCGCCCGTGGACATGGCGAGGGTGAGGGCCCTTTGTGGGGGTGCCGGCGGTTCGACGCGCGAAAGCCCCCCATCCCGGACCACGATGAACTCCAGGCTCCCGAAGTACACGAGAGCACCCGGAGCCCAATCGATGTCGTGGCTCGCCATCAACTGAAGATGTCAAACGCGCTGAGGTCCCCTACCTGGCGCGCCAACTGTCGGTGTTAAGAAACCGGCCGACAAGTAAATTTGTAACTACGGCGTCTAACAATCTTCTATGATGGCGAGAGTTTCGCGAGAGGGGCAAGGTTTATACTGGTTCAGGCAATCGATGCCCTACGTCCAGTTCGTGGGTGGTTCGTGTTTCGACTTGCAGAGGGGAGCTACAAGTGTTGGCGAGGGAGGAGAAAGACTCCAAGCCTCTTCGTCTGTGTGTGTTGTATATCTGTTCGGACTCGATCCCCCCTCCTCATGCACCCAGCTCTCCTTTTATAGTCAAGGAGTGAGCCGGTTTACAAATGGGAACGGGGCTTTCGGGTTGTGGGCAGCGCGGCTACGCGCCGCACTAGTCTGATCCCTAGCCGCTACTGTGGCTCTAGTCAGGCGGCGTCCTGTCAGCCTGGTCGCCGGGCAGGTGGTCGAGATGTCAACCCAGACTGTCGCGGCCGTCTTGTCGCCGGTCCGGTCTTCGTCCCTGTTCAGGGTGATGATGATGCCGTAGCCATCCCGTTGCTGTACTCGAGGTGTCAGGCGGCGCCGCGAGATGGGACGGGTGTCACTGTGCAGGTCAGATCGCGTGCCTGCAAGTATATGAGTTGCTGGGTAGAGTTAAGGCTCCCCAGCTACTCGTCGTAAATGCCTGTCCTCTTTGCCAGAGGAAAATCTTCTCGACGAAGTCTCCCAACTCGGGGTCGGGCGAAGCGCGGCTTGTGGGCCCGCCCGACTGGGAGTCGGGCGAGGCGGAGTTCGTGGACCCCACCCGACTCGGGGTCGGGCGGAGCGGAAGTCGGGGGCCCGCCCGACTGGGGGTCGGGCGAGGCGGAGTCTGTGGACCCCACCCGACTCGGGGTCGGGCGGGGCGGAAGTCGTGGGCCCGCCCGACTGGGGGTCGGGCGAGGCGGAAGTCGTGGGCCCGCCCGACTGGGGGTCGGGCGAGGCGGAACTTGTATGTGTCCTCGGGGTCGGCCGTGGGCCCCTCGAGCGCTCTGTTGTCGTGTACCTGTTCCTGTGGGCCCTACACAATTAAGCTGAGACGGTTAGCAGGATTAAGTATCCTAGATCAGGATACCCTGATTTGGGTATCCGTCAATTTTCTCGAAAGCTAGCTTTTCAAACCGTTGTTTGTTTTAGCTTCTGGCTTTTCGCCAAAATATTGAGTAAAACCTTAACCTTTTGTTGGGACTTAGGCTTCGTCAAACGGAGCCACGTTCGGAAGATAGACTCTGGATTATGCTTATACTAGAACTTTTACACTAGTTATAGCTGACATCTGCAATGATGCATAATGCCTAAATTAAAATTGTATCTAAAATCATCCAAATATCTTGATGTATCATTGATATAGCAAGAACTTGAACCACTTATTAATGACCATGTAATTCTTTTAACTATTTGTTTCTTTTCACTTCTCACATTATCTCCCCAAAAATGAACATTTCTAATTAAATTTTCTACTTTGCTCAAGGTTAAGACATCTATCAAAGCAGCGTTCAGTGATTGGGTTGAGAATTTACAACTGTAATATAGTTTGATAAGTTTTATTTTGGGACTTACAGTCCTTTGTAACCTTCTCTTTGTACATTTTGTATATATTTAATGAAAATGAAATCAGTAGGGGCCTCCCCTCCTGTTTCGTAAAAAAAATTGAACATTTCTAATTAAATTTTCTACTTTAATTTGTATGTGCCCCTTTCAATCTAGCATATTTAGGGCTCCCTAATACGTACTTTTTGGGGTCTCAAACCACAAATTCAGGGAATCAGTGATTGAGGTTTACAACAAAAACATGTGTTGTCAATATTTAAACTCAATGTCCTAGCACAGTTATGACAACCTTTTAGTAGGAAGTTATTATTTTCATCAAAGAATGCTTATTTTCCTTGCTATTGATTCCATGAATTCATGCACGCGTGCATACATGCACACGTGTGCCCCCTCAAGAAAACTTTGAAAGCTTGCATGCAAGATAATCAATTAGTATCGCTTGAATTTAATATTTTCTTTCGAAGCGTCCTTGTCAGTATTAACCTAAGGGGAAATATCATGTGCACAAGAAGTATTTGGTGCACATGTGCACAAACTTATCGAGAGCTATTGGATTGCATCTACACGTCTAAAATCATGGGCGAAAATTTCCATTGATGAAGCAAATGTTTTTGGAAACACAATATGGATTTATGGTTGCTAAAATCATGGCCGAGACTTTTTAAACTTCTAATATTTCATGCCATCAAGATTAGATCTTACGGTTTAAAAAGTTTGTGCATATGTGCACCAAATACTCTTTGTGCACATTATATGACCTCTTAATCTAAACCAGCAAACTGTAACATAAATAATAAGTCTACAAACTGTCTAAGTATCAAGGTCATCTAGATAACCTCTTAAGTGGTTTTAGAGGATTAGCAACAAAACAATCTTGAGCAATATGTCCATGTACAAATTTATAGGAAAAAACTGAATAAATTATATAATTGAGTTTAAAAAATCGAAATAGCTTAACACTAGTCTCTCTGATCCTAAACTAGTAGAACGCTGCCTTTTTCATGGTTAAATTAAAAACAAATAATTCACATACCAAATTCCTGGATTGTTGTGCTTGTGTTGCTTGAAAAAATATATATTTGTGATGTTCGTTTCTCGATTCACTGCAAGCTAGGCTATGGACCATGATGAATATTGACTTATTGAGGATCTGTTTGGTACAACTTCACAGAGCTGATTCTCCGGCAGAATTAGGGAAGCTGTACCAAAGTTGCTTTTCAGAATAATTGATTTGACTTATTCTGTGAAGTGATTGTCTGAAATGAAATAAAACAACTGAAAAAAGTACCTTCTCCCTATTCTGGGGAAGTGATTCTCTATCCTGCTAAGAATCACTTTCAGCCACAGAATCATTTCCCCTCAGAGAATCAGCTTCTTACAGATAATCACTTCTAGAAAAGTTTCTACCTAACAGGCATGAAGTTATTTATCTGCAAATTCTACACAAATATTCAAAGAGAAATACGAGTGTTAACGTGTATTTTTCTGCACGTATGTTATTTCCTCTCCGATTATTCGCCAGCTTCTTGATTCTGCTACGTACTTGAACCACAAAAGCGTAGAGTCAGAGTTCGACGAGCTGCCAAATCGCAATGCTGCATGCATCCCTCTGGTGGCTGCAACTTTGCAAAGCTCTCACTCGCCTTCTCCCAGCCCCAATCTCTAACAGAAGACCTCCCTCGGGATAGCAAGATCCAGCAGATGAACAGCTCACACCGACGTTCTTGAGCATAAAAGAAGCATCCAACGACATAAGTGTGTTGTCAAATGACATATAAGTCCTCATTCCATTTCGCCTTGACTAGGACAACTCCGGCATGAGGACGTTGGCTCAGTTGTTGTTGAATCACAAAGCTGAATGCTAACTCGACTGTTGAGGAGAGAACAGGCTGGCATGCATGCCTCTTCACACGTTGCCCAGGCCGCCCTACACACATTGCAGACGAGGAGAAATGACTTGTGTGCCTTCCAGTGTACAGCACACAGATTCAGACGCCTTCCATGCATTGTGTTCGTTCACATCAGACTTGCATGGCGCCAGTCGTAGTTCCTTCATATCAGCAATCTTTCCTGCCTCCTAGCTTCTAGAATGGCCGAGCGTACGTTGTTTGAACGAGTCCAAGTGCTTCCCTTGAGATTCCAACAAACAATATGGCCGGAGCAGTTGTATCTTTTCTCGGTATATCAGCTGTCAGCCCTATTAATGACGACGTAGAAGTAGCTCACGTTGTTAGCTAGACAAACACATTAATTAGAGTAGCGTGCTTAAACAACAAATAATCAGGTATTGTTGGATCCTTGTGACAAGGAAGATACCAAGGTGCCCTAGAGGGCCTACATATCTTAGCCGGTATCAAAGAAAGGGATTAGCACTAATTAACACCCTCCAAAAGCATATCATTACCTTATCCTGTGATTATCTATGTTATCTAGCATGATTATTCCTCTGGAGTACTACGCATTACTGGCCTGTGGAACCTATACAGCTAAACTGCACCGTCCCAGAGCTAAACAAATCCATAGCACACGCCAGTGGAAAAATTCTAGATGACAAAGTACACTTTATTGAAATTCTAGCAGGAGCTAGTCAACTTCCTTACTGTTCTCATAGAGACGATCCTGAAAAAGTGCATGTTTAATTTTTAGATGAATAGGACAATCATAGATGCCCTCTTAGATTAGAAATATATGTCCAAACGGACGGCAGATGAACTAATTAAGGGGGTTCTATAGTGATCTTGTTATTAATTTATTGTTTGCCCCTATAACTGAAGCAAAAATACTAGATTCCATATGGGGCGCTACACGGGAAATGATAGGTTGATATGTGTTTCAAGTTATTGATCGAGTGTTGTATTTTTAATTGTAGCTTATCTTTATAAAAATGATTTTATAAAGTAATCCAGTTAAGCAAAAATGATGATTCAATTCACAAGCCAGCTATGGAACGAACACAAGAGACATTAATGGCGGTGCTTAATTTGTGAAAACAAAGAACTCATCTATGATGCATCACTAGCTAACTCTAAGGAATCTCAGCACATTAGTTTGCTGCAATGTGATCGTTCACATTTTCAGCTACTTCCCAGAAAAAACATTATCCTCATGTTATGAAAGTGAGTTATATGTGTGTGTATTGCAGTTTGCTGATGTGGCTTCCTTGTTGGCATAAATAAAGGAAATTCTTTCCTTGTGTTCTATTGTTCTATTTTGGCCATGTAGGTATTGTGCTCACTTTTTTTGTTGGACACAAATTCATAAATGCTTTGATAAAAATCAACAATTTATATTTTTATGTAGCACTTGCGATGAATGTTTGCATAGGGCAGGTGAAATCTCCCACCAAAAAAAAACCCTCATATCATTAATCCAAATAAGTAATCTAGTCGAACTTATTTCCCTGTACCGATCCCCTCATCCCTCCTATTCCTAAGTCAAACAAGGTGAGGTAAACTAAACTTGCCTTGTTTCTTCTATGTTCTTGTATGTGATTCAATATTGAGCCACATTACCATGAACCATAAACTGTGAATCTCGTATATATGAGTCCCATCGTGGCCCATGTTCATGTGTGAATAAATAATGGTGCGAGGTCAGCCCCACCTGCTACTGTAGGGTAGGCTACACCAATGTCATGAGTCAATAGGTCGATAGGAGCTCAATGTAAATTCTAGCATTCTGAAAATGACATACCAAATCAAGATAGAAACTGATCTGATCCAGATCCATGTTCGTTATATGGGATTGCATGGTGGATCAATACAGTGTAGAGGATGCGTAATTCTAATGTCAAACTTGACTATATGGCACGAATGGTTAATTATAACATGAAACCTTCAAGCCAAATAAGCTTTGGGAGGGCAAAAGGGTCGAAATGGGATGTATTGTCACAATATAAATGCAGATAACTCCTGCAGTTTTATGGATCTTCTAGCTTTGGCTCACATTACATTGGAGGAAATCGGGTGCGAGGAAAGGTGGACAAGGAAGAATGAGGGGAAGAAGAGATGAGCATATAAAAGGAGTAAAGAGGGAACCCAACGATGTGGACCATAGATATTGAGTTACTTTCACAAAACTCAACTATTTGGTTCCTTGTTGCAAGGAACCACAACTTTTGAAACCAGTTTCAGAAAACCACAATTATTTGCGCCACTTGTTGCACAAAACCACAAGTTTTGATCTTAGGCCCACTTTTCATCCTCTATTGGCCTTATGCACTTTTGTGTGTGGCTGACATGTGGTCTAGGACTGAAACTTGTGGTTTTGTGAAACTAGTTGCAAAAGTTGTGGTTCCTTGCAACATGGAACCAAATAGTTGTGGTTTTGTAAAATTAACTCATAGATATTTGATAATCCTATGACGGACGGTTCCACTTTCTTCAACCAAAAAGTACCAAAAGTGACTTGGCAGATCTAATTCCAACAATAAACAGTTACAAACCTCACACATGTCACGTTTGGCTCTGAGTGTAAACTTGAATTTTTGTGAAACACAGTTACAAGCTAGCTTAACTTCTGTAATACTTTTAATTTGTGAACCATTGAGTTTGTATATGTCTGACTTTTGTGATAATGTACTTTACATCTATGCTTTTATTGATTTCCTTGCAAATCTATGTACGTACTTTCTATGATGCTCAACACATAAACCCACCATCCGGCTGTTCATCTTTTTTTTTTTTTCATGATCCGCTCGTGCTCCACGATACTACGGAATCCGAACTTTCGGAACCTTGAGATGATTAGTGGATCTAAATCCAAGCAAGACTCTAGTAGAAGTGAAGGCTAGCTCATGCACAACTGACCGAGCAGTTAGGTGCATTTAATGCAGCGTATTTGTATAATCCTCCCATGTCAAAATGCTCTGGCACGAATTAGATTAATCGTCATCTTCCACGGTGGCCATGTGTGCGTGGTCCAAAGCGGCACAGTATATAAGGCCATGGCCAAGTGTGGCTAAAGAAGTTATCTGCCTCATCCCCTTCCTATTCTGGCATACGTTCCATATACAGAGAAAAAGTATCTAGATTAGCAGCTAGCTTGGGCCCTAGTGCAGGAAGTGCGCGGGTAGAGTGTACCATAGCTTGCTAACTAGCTCTGTTGCTTGTAGTAGGGGCTGTTGATCGAGTAGCAAATTAAAGCACGGTCGCCATGGCTTGTCACGACGACGAATTAGTCGTGGATCCTGAGCCGCCTTTTTCGGTCCTGGATGGTGCCGACGATCTCATGTACGAGTGCCTGCACCACCCGTGGGAGCTTCCGACTGGGGTCCTCGCCGCGGCCGAGCCAGGCAACGCCGGTTGGTTGAACACGGCCGGCGTCTCCTCCTCTTCCTCGTCGTCATCCCCGGTCACCTTCGACGTTCACGTCGATGAGTATCGCGCCTCGTGGATGGACGACTCCTCCACGGGCCAGCTTAGCTTCGGTGCTGGCCTGGCGCCGCGCCATGGTGAACGCTCTGGAGCCTCAAATTTCTTCAGCTTCGAAAGTGGCAGCAGCGTGGACGCGTCGACGGCAGCGACTAATCGGCCCCGTGCACGTGCGCCGTCACAGCACGGAGCACATGAAGAAGAAGAAGCCGCGACCTGCAGCGGCAAGAGGGCCGCCGCCAAGCGCGCCAAGGTGGCGGCCATCGTCAAGCCGCCAAAGGAGCCACAAAAGTCAGCAGCAAAGGTATGTGCGGGTATGCTTAATTGCTCAAGGAATTTCTATCACTAATTCTTCCTTCAACTTCAATTCGTGGGAGTTTATTTCTTGGCTGATTGCCGTAACAAGGCTGGATTGATGATCGTCTGCAGAACCGTCGCGAGCGGGTCAACGAGCGGCTCAAGGTGCTGCAGGAGCTGGTGCCCAACGGCAATAAGGTGGAGACACGGTCACCATGCTCGACAAGGCCATCACATACGTCAAGTTCATGCCAGCTGCAGCTTAAGGTACGGTACCGTGCACCAAACCGGGCTGTTAATTTCTCTCATTTTACAATCAGTCATGTAAACAATTTTTTTTCACATGCCAATGCGACTGTTAATTAATTCTGTGATGGATCAGTCTATTTGCCCTTGTATAACTTTGTTGGAGTCGGCGTCAGGTGCTCGAGACGGATGCGTTCTGGCCCACACAAGGGGGCAAGGCGCCGGAGATGTCCCAGGTGAAGGAGGCTCTCGACGCCATCCTCTTCTCCTCTTTGTCCTCGTAGCAATGTGACCATCGATTGTCCTAGCAACAAAACATCATTGTTCATTACCTAGCAGAATGACGAACCATCTTGTGAATGGACAAAAAACCGTCCACATTGTCGGGTACGCTATTCTGCTATGTTAACCATAATCATGTATTCTTTTCAACATGCAAACTGTAGTGTCAATGGTTCATAGTGCTTTACAAGTCACAGGTAAAAGACACATGTTCTAATGAAAGGAGTCTTGGCCTGGTGGTTAAGCCACACGAGTAAAGATGGCAACGGGCATCGATTATCCGCGTGCCCGCGGATATCCGACCCGATATGTGCGGATTCGGGCAGCGATTTGTGCCCGCGGACACGGGCACGGCAGCACATGAATCCAGTGGATAAATCTTAACGGGCAACAAACGAAAACCTATGCCCGCATCCGCTTGTCCGTTTGCCCGCTTCACGTGCTTCGTTCCAGCTTCTCTATCCATCCAACCACGGAGTCTTTTGCTATTTTGGTCTCAGTTTCGCTGGGCTTCTCTACAATAGCGTTAGGAGATTAGGTTTCTCTAAAATAGCCTCCATATCGTTGCCGCTCCGCTAGAATACCATCTCTTTTTCTTTTAGACAAAATTGCCCTCGTCCTTTCTTCTTCCTCTCGCACAGCCATCAATCTCCACCTCGCCGGCGCGCAGATGGGCGGGTCGAAGGCGTACGCGGTGGGCTCCACCCGAGCATGCCGTTGACGACACGGCGCACGTCCTCGAACAGCCCCCGCGCGGACTGGCAGCGGCGAACGCCGGGGGCGCGCGGCCTGCGCGCGTAGGGCCGGCGAGGCGCGGGAGTGCCACGGTGGCCACGGAGGCGCGGGGCAGGCGAGCTTCGCTCCCAGACGCTATGACGGGACGGGAGCTTGCAGGCTAGCTCCGCTCGACGAGCGCCCCTGAACTCACAACAAATCAAAGAGAATGGAGCAGCAACTCCCAACTCAACTTGTACTTTCCTCTTCGTTTTTTTATGTGAGATGAATTTCTTGCTCTGTTGCGTTGCTGCAAGCGCGGCACGGGCCAGCGTGCGAGCTGCAGCACAGGGGCGCGAGCGCGCGGCGGGCAGCTAGGGCTGTCTGTGGCACCACACGTTGCAGGGAGGTGGTGGCCGACGAGTTCTTCGATGGAGCATGAGTGGTCTGACGCGAGGAGGAAGAAGAAGAAGAGATGAAAGGGCAATTTCGTCCAAAATGCAGAGATGCCATTTTAGCGGAGCGGCATTCTATTCGCGGCTATTTTAGAGAAGCCTAATTTTTTAAAGTTATTTGAGCGAAGCCCAACAAAACCGAGGCCAAAATAGCAAAAGACTCCCAACCACATGGGTCTGCATTATTAAATTCGAATGGGACCTAGCGGTCATAGAAAGGACAATGTCCATGCGCTCAAGCCAACAAGGCAACAGGTTCCTTCCGAGAAGCTTCGTCTTCAATCTCCCCTCTCTCTCCTCGCCATGAACTACAGAAGTGCCGTCCTCTTCTCTCTCTCTCGATCGCCTTCCTCCGTAGCTGCCGAAGCTGCCCGGGAGGCCGGGACGGCAACCTCCTCGCGCGGACGCCGCTGTCTCCCATGCGCGACGGCTGGCCCGTCCTCCTTGCGCGATGGCGTCGCGCGGCTCATGCCCTCGCCTCTCGAGACGGCGCCGCATGGTCGTGTCCAGCCTCACGACGGCCGCGCCGACCTCCTCGTGCGATTGTGCTTCCCGGCGCACCCCCTGCCTCCTCCCTCGCGAGTGCCGCCGTTCTCCACTCGACGCGACGCCACCGCCCGCGGGCACGCCCGCGGGCAAGACATGCCCGCGGATAGTGCACGGGCACGGGCAGGGATTCTCGCCCGTGGTGGATCTCGGGCACGGGCAAGGGCAAGGGAATCGGCTCGCGGGCACGGTCAAGCCACACCTCTATCCGCGGGCATTTTGCCCGTTGCCATCCCTACACACGAGTAGCACCTTTGAGGTCCTGTGGTTCAACTTCCGGTAGGAGCGAATTTTTTAGGATTTAACGGCATTTGTACTTTCAGCGGTAGGCCGGTAGGCGACGTGGCCGTCGACAACGAGGCGCTAGTGGTGACTTCATCAATCTGGAGGATTTGCCGGCTCAATCTTCGAAGATGCTTATAGGGGTAGGGTTTGCGTATGTGCGTTCATAGGAGTGAGTATGCGTGCGTTGTGAGTGCCTGAGTTGTACTGTGTAATCTAAAAAAAAAAGACACACGTTCTTGTACACGTAGCTCTTCTCACGGGCATGTATCTTTATTTCTCTCAACTAACAATCACCCCTCAACTCATTTTGCCGTTGTTAGGAAAACTTAATTAATTAATACTGTCATATTTGCTCTCAAGCCTTGTGAAATTATAACACTGTCACATGATGATGCATCGTCTGGCGACGGCTCCGGTTATGCGCGAGCTAATGGACGGATACAAAAGTGTGTACAAAGGAATAGAAAGCCAAAAAGAAAAAAGCCAAACGCGTATGTAATGCGCATGAGCAACCGCGCGGGGAAACCACATGACAGGTCGAAGCCTGCCACTCATAATCTGGAGGAGTTTAAATACGTTGCTAAGCGCGCTTGCCGCATGCTTGCCACCACACGGTGCGTTGGGTCTTCTTCTGGCCACATTATGAACCGTAACTCGCGTAAAAATCCACCATATGGTGCTAAACTTAAACCCTCCGTGTCCGTTCCGTTGAATCAACCTTTTTTACCAGCCCAAATAGAGCGGGTCGCTTGTATGGTTTGGGCTCTAGATGCGAGTGGGCCGTGGCAGGGTGACTTCCACTTTCGGGCTTAGCAGAAAGGGTAGCCGAACCTTTAAATTTTGAGCTTTCAACAAAAACTAAAAACCAAAAGTCTCTAAAAAAAACTAAAAACTAAAAATAGTCTCTCAAAAAAAACTAAAATAATCAAACCCCTATGAACAAATCTAATATTTTGTGTTATTATGATAGTTGGTTTCATGTACGACAGTCTAGTAGCATTATTTTTATGTTTGAATTAATTAAAGACTTTTTTATGTGTATTAATAGGTGACTAGATGTAAATATATTTTAACATTTTTTGTGATTAAATTTTTTTTAATAATGCAAAAAGGCTTTTCGGCTTTTTGCATACTTGATGTATATACAGCCCATGAATAAATTACTACAAAGTTTTAGGCATAAGCAACAAGGCCAGCTAGAGAAAAATTAGACATCCAGCCTATATACAACACCCACCCATTTAGTTGGGCTCCCTCGTAGAGCATCTCCAAGAGCACCCACTATCTAAATATATAAGTTTATAAATGTATTGTCATTATACAAAAAAGATCAGCTGAAAATAATAGTGATAAGAAATAACAATGATATTATGAAACGTGCAAAATTGCGGGGCTCACACCAGTTAGTTAACAAAATGCATTAGAAAATAATTTGGTGGGAGTGTAGTCTTGAAGTGTTGAACTTTAACCCTCGACTTTTCTATCACTATACTATCGAAATTTTTCATGTCCTTTCTCCGCTTAACAGCAGTGCGCTAGTGCTAAAAAAAATGGCAGTACGCAAGCTCTTTTAGCCTACGCGTGTCCACTTCCTCTGGGACTCGGAGTCCATCGTGTGGATCCCAGAACACGGACTCCAGATCTAGCTGGTTTGTCATGCCTTAGTTGTCGCTCCATCCGTCCGTTTCTTCTTGCTTACAGGCTTCCTGCGGATTCGATCGTTCACAAACCCAACACTGAACGAACAAGAGACGCGTTCAGGCTACACATACGTCATCATCCTTGCAAAGCCTGTCCCTGCGCCTGTCACCCATCAGCGCAAACGTTGCAGGAGGCGGCTCCGTCCCTGCACCTGTCGCCCTTCATTTTCTTCAACTGCGTTCCACGAATTGACCATTATCAGTTCATTGCGGTCCTCTTTGGCATACTTAAACTTCAGCTTGCGGAGGTACATAGGCATCATCCTATGTTCCTGTTGATTCATGTATTGTACTCCATTTTGCTTCATGTCCTTTATATTGCACAAGTCGTTATCAGGCATTGGGGATGCATATATATATATGTAGCTTCGGTACTGATTGCTTTTTTGCAAGGAACTTCTGTTGAAAGACACGAATTTTAGCCAGCACTATCTGAATTCCATGCCTGGGCATTAAAATGTCTCTTTTATCTTGTTTTGTTTCATTTGCCAATTATGATTTTTCTTTTTGCTTCATTTCACATGATGATGCATCGTCTGCCGAAGCTATTGCGTGTGGGCGGGCCTCCGGTCGGCCTCGCATGTGCGAGCTTATGGTGGATCTCGCATGTGCAAGCTTATGGATGATACAGAAGTTGTACAAACGAAATAGAAAGCACAAAAAGAAAAAAATGCGAAACGCATATGTAATGCGCATGAGCAGCCGTGCGGGGAACCACAGACAGGCCGGAGCCTGCCACTCATAATCGGAGGAGTTTTAATATGTTGCTAAGCGCGCTTGCCGCATGCTTGAGCCACCCCACGGCGCGTCGGGTGTCCTTCTGGCCACATTATGAACCGTAACTCGCGTAAAAACTCCACCATTGGTACTAAACTTCAGGTTTTTTTTTTAATAATAACCGAATTTTTTATTCATTTAATATTAATAGCAGCC